>CM062806.1:351831396-352090294 GCA_031772625.1 Pinus tabuliformis
CTCAGCCCTAGGATATCTAGTGACTTTGCATGTCTAGCCTTCTGTGGGAAGTTTCGATCTCTTGATTATCCAGTCAGCTTGTTGGTTGTGTTCTGCACTTATCCAGTGATTTGTTAAAGCTTGATCTTCTATACTCTGAGTGATTCACTTCTAGCCTCTTTGGATTTCACTTGACTTCATTCGAACTTAGATTACATGGTTCAGTGAAAGTCTTTTGTGTTTTTCCTTGCTTGCATGGTTCATTTTGGTGTTTCAGAATTGGTTCTATTTCATAGACTGAACTTGGATTGTGCATATCTCTTAAAATTTGTTTGAATGCATCATGCCATCTTAAAGGAGAGAAAAACAAAAAATCTTTTGCATCATAGTAGTTAGCATTTATTGTTATTTGTTGCTATTAAAAAGAAAAAGAAAAAATTTCGTTTCTTGTTATTAGCTGCATTAGGATCTTTGTTGTTTGTTGCGTGATCATTTCGTTTGTGAAAAGATCTCAACCCTCCTGTAGATAGAATTCATCGAATCAAATGATATAATTTTGGCATGTAGTTGCATTTAAGAAGTTTTTTAGATATCGCATACGGTAGGACCAAAAACTGAAACATAATCGAAGATAAACTTTAAAATGAACTCAATGAACATAACAACGCATTGGAACATAACACAAATACTCTAGAGGTCTAGGTTAGAGACGTGTTCCGGCGTCTTTAAACCTGGTAGTTTATCGTCGAGTGGTTGGGTGATTCCTCCACGGTGAAACGATAGGTGCCAATACGGACTATGCTCCCACGTACCGTCGCGTATATATTGGGAGACCCCTATAGGAATAAAGCCTTTATCCATAGGAAGCCGTGTCAGCTGCCATACGATTCGCAATGCAGTGAACACGGCATTCACGAAGATTGACCACCCGTACCCTAAAAAGTATTCTGTGGTTTTGCGAAAAGTTTGGCACACCCTCTACCTAGAATTCCAGAGCAGTCACTTTTGATCCTTTTCGGACTCCTTAAACGAAAAGGTGCCTGTGAGCATCTTGTCACTTCGTGCTCATTAAATATTCGAAGGAAACTAGAGTCATCTTTTATCCTTTTCTCGACTCTTAAAAAATGAAAAGGTTAAGTTCAGTGTCTTAAAATTTATTGGCCACGATAACATCTACCCAATTAGATTTTGTTTGCGTTAGCTTGAGTAGGATTATTTCTCGTTCAATGGCAGCCTTTCCGGCGCCCACCGGCCAAGGTGTTCCTCCTAATGGGAACCCTCATCCATTTCCTTCTGTTGGAAATGTCGGTGTTCAGTATATCACAACATTGTCTTTGCCTGGGTTGACCATTGGTTTACCCGTATGGTTGTTTTCAAACTCGGTGGTCTCGAGTGTGATAACTTCTGCTCCGAATGAACCCACCTCCCAGGTAATACCCACTTCGAATGTTACTTCTGAGGTCAATGCCGTCCAAACCACCACGGCAAACAAAGCCTCGAAAACAAAGAGGAAAGGGAAACCGAAGAATAAGCCAAATCAACCCAAGCAGGGAGCCCCTAACCCTCCGCCCAAGGAAGGCGCCAAATGCAAACCCAAGTATCCGTATCACTATACAAAGGACTGCCCCAGGTGGTCCGAAGTTAATCGTTTGTTGAAAGGCACTCTCGGGACTCCTGCGGTGCTTAAAGAACCCTTTCCCTCACAGCAAACTCAAAAAACTCAAATGGTGGCTGACCCATCTCAGCCTCCCTCTTCCTTTGGTTCTCAAGTGTTTATGGCTGGAACAATACCCATCAATATCAGTACTCGAACAAAAGATTACCCGCCATCTACCGGGAAGGAGCCTGAGATACCCTCTAGTGCTCCTCCGTTCAGTTCGGGTCCACCACCACCTCCTCCACCTGAACAACATCTTGCTGATTCCAAGGTGGACCCTTCCCCTTCTTCGCCTACTGCTGCGTCCTCATCTTCTACTTCGCCTGGTGAACCTCTGGATTCAAGTAACTAGGTGGCTAAGAAGAAAAAGAAGAAGAAGACAAAGAAGAAGAAGACCCTTAAACTAGAGGTTAAAGGTATAACCCAAGTCGAGCCACCTTGTGCTCCTCCGCAGAAGGTCAAATTTCCTTGTAAGTTGTGCAAGGAAGACCACCTTCTCCGCGATTGTCCTGGCATTCCCAGGGTTTTAGAAGTATGGTCTCATGATCCGGACCGCCCTGCATCGTCCTCTGTAGATCATGGCGATGTTACCTTATCACCTGGAAACGGTAAGGGAAAAGAGAAGATTCGAATCCCTTGTAAACTTTGTGAAGGCAATCATCCCCTTCACCTTTGTCCATTCATGGATAGAGCCACTATTGTATTGGAAAGTCTTACAGCTCCCTCAACCCAACTTCCTACTGGTTATCAACGTCTTTCTGCAATTGCAGAACGTTCCCCTGTTGACAAAGAAATCAACCAAGATTCCTCTCTTGTCCAGCCTCCTCTTCCTGAATCTGGCTCTGCCAAGCCTGTTCCAGACCAACCATTGGTCGGAAAGAGCGTCGACTCGAGTTCACCACCCGCCGACCACTCTATTTTGGAAGAGCATCAAACTCATGTTCTTCTCGTCTCCTCGGATTCTCCTACATCTGGAAATACCCCTACATCTGAGAGTCCTACTGCGCTCTCCCCCGAGCAGGGGGGCAATCATACGATTCCCCCACCAAGTAGTTCAGTCGCTTCCTTCGACTGGAGACGTTTGACTACCTTCCGCCTCCCGTCTCATGTGCCTTTTTGGGTCATGGTACACGCCTATGACAAGACAATACCTGGCACTGTTTTGGATGAGGGTGCATCTGTTAGTCTTATGTCTGCTACTACTTGGCAAGCTTTGGGTTCCCCACAACTTGTGCCCGTAGCATCGAATCTGACTGCTTTTGATGGAGGAACTAGCCAACCATTAGGGATCCTTCCAAAGTTCCCTATTACTTTGGGAGGAAAGACCGTCTATATAGACGTATCGGTTACCCAAGGTGCTTTAGATTTCAATCTTCTCCTTGGTCGTGACTATGTTTATGCCATGGGGGCCCTTATTTCTTCACTTTTCCGTGTGGTTTGCTTTCCACACAATGGACGAATTGTGACTATCGATCAATTATCGTTCGTTAGTCCACGGGTCCCCCCTGCGCAGTCGTCATCCCCTCCTGGTGTTCATCCACCAATTGCATCTGCTTCACCGCAGGTCAACTACGTGGCCACCTATCCCGTGCCTGTATCCAGTGATGCCACCATCGTGCATAATGTCCTGGGGGCATTGGGTCTTGACTTCTGAGATGTTGTCCTTCCACCGGGAGTGGCACTCTTGGAAGCCCCGACTTCCTGTTCATTATGATGAAGTTCGGGCGGAGCACAGTTCGTTTTCCTGTGTCAAGCTCCTTAAAAAATGAAATTAGGTGGCGGAGCATAGTTCGTTTTCCTATGTCAAGCTCCTTAAAAAATGAAACTAGGTCTAGCCGAGCATAGTTCCTGATCTTGTGTCAAGCTCATTAAAAAAATGAAATAAGGGTTATGAGGATAGTTCTTTTACTATGTCAACCTCATTAAAAAATGAAACATCTCCTCCTTTCCAAATCGAGTCTTTCCAAGTAAACCTTCATTCCATCCACTCCGTGAATGCCATGAAGCTTGGGGGGCATGTACCTCGATTTTGCATCTTCATGCTGGGGGCATGCAACAAATTTTTTTTAACAAGCAAAGTTCTCCATGGTTCAAGCTTGTGTAAAAATGAACCCATACCTGATTTACATCCCGTGATTGCCTTTTATCTGCTAAATTCTGCTAGATGAGCCTTGGTTGTTTCATTCCATCGCCACCATCTCTTTGGCCGATCATATGCTTTCACTTGGTTGTTTCTCCTTTCCTGAGGAACCGCAGCGATGAGTGGTTTTATTAGCCAGCCTCTTGACCATTACATGTTTTGAGCAGTTCCACCATTACCGGAACCCGTTGCTACACTTTATACCACTCGTTCCTCTAGGACGAGTCGCCTTTAAGCTCTTTTCTGACTCGTAAAATATGAAAAGATTGCCGAGCATTTTTTCCCTTTTTGACTCGTTAAAAAGAATAAAATTGAAGGTCTTCTTTCAGCTCTTTTCTGACCATTTAAAGAGGAAAAGATTGCCGAGTCGCTCCTCTTGACTCGTTAAATGTTAATAAGGGGCGGTTGTTTTAAGTTCTTTTTGTCGAACGTTAAAACATAAAAAGATTACTGGGTTTTTGTCGTTTCAAACTCGTTAATGGTTACGAAACGACGTGGTTTTGACCGCTTTTTTACTTTTTCAGGTCGAAATCACTAATTATGAAAAGTACTCCTCGATCGTCATGATCGAGCGGTTCTTTCGGGTATTATTTTATACTTTTTCGGGCCCGAGAGACATAACTTTACGAAAAAGGACATCCCTGGAGTTTCCTTTTCTGTTGTCTTTTCAAACTCTCTAAACATGAAAAGACGCCGAGTTCTTCCTTTGTCAGACTCGTTAAAACTTAATGACATCGGATTTTGTCACAACACAAGCGTATGCTATCCCCATCAAGCTTGTTAAAAATAACTGGGGTACTCGCCAGAAATGGCGGGGGGAAAAGAAAATTTTTGAACCATAATTATTACCGTGACGGCAGTATGTCGCTCTTGAACATGGCACTTTTCTGCTTTCGTGTCCGGGGTGGGGATATTTCATCTCATATCTTTCACTTGCTTCCATGGACTTGGGTACCCTATTTGACCTCTCATCCACTTATTGCCTCGTCATCATGACCTTTGATACATTGATGTCAAATACTGCCAATTCCGTTAATGTGCCGCCGATATGTTCAAGAGAAGTTGACCTCTGCAAAGAAACAACCTCCCTCTGATAGTTCGCACAATCTTGATTCACAACATTATCTCTCTGTCTCGTGTCGATGATGTGGGAAACATTATGGCCCACCTTCGATCAAGGTCACTTCCTGTCGACTTCAACTCATTATCCAGGAAGTTGATCTAGAGACTCCTTTCCGGTGCCTTAGAGCCTGCATGCCTCAATGGCAGGTTCTTCGTGTTCGACGTGAGGTTTTCGTCATTGGCCTCCGATCGAATGATTCTACGGGTGTTCGACTTCAGATCATTGATTCACACACCGTAGATTGTACCTATAGTACCTTGAGGGCCATTGTCATTATTGGTGGTACCTCTCGCGTCTGTTAACAGTTTCCACTATCGACTGGTAATCAGACGATGTTCATGCATGTTCGACTTCAGCTCATATATTCACATGCTTGAACTTGTACTCTTGTTTGGGTTGAGATGGAGCGCAAGACCCTGGATTGTGTCTGTTGTAATCCAGGCGTGATTCTTGGTACTTGACTCATTCACTGGATGGCTGCGACCATACCTGAGTCAATTCATTGATCCTAACTAGATGGCTGCGTCCATATTATGGATCTAGATTATTTATGTACTCTCTTATGGATGGCTGCGACCATACGACGTACATCATGTAATTGAACTATCAGTCATGTCTCTTAATACAGATCCTCGGCGGCAGTAACTATATGTGCTCTTATGTGTTCTTGTGTGTTCTTGTAAAGCATTTCACCCCTCTCCACCTCTCGGACTTCATGCTTTAGGGGGCATCTGTTACACAGTAATTTGTCACCATCCCTGTTACTCCTCTTGTCGTACCTTGGAGGGCTCATCCCAGGAGTTATAAGAAGTGACAAAGTCTAAAAACACTTGCATTATGTTCCCTTGAGTATGTACTTCATGTTCCCTGAAGACACCTCCTGCAGATTATCCCTGAAAAGTGCTCTTTTTCCATTGGCGCAAGTCCACAGTATCTTACCCGCACCAATGGTGGAGATCCTCAAAAGAGGGCGCGACCATTGGCGCTCTGTCTTAGAGCAACAGTCGCGCCAACCAAGTTTGGTCATGCTTTTTGCCTTAACGCACGCCCGACTGCTGTTTCCTTCGTTACATGGAGCTTTTTGAGGATAAAAAATCAGTCTTATGTCGAGCTCTATCCTATCTCCATCTTTAATGGCTTTTGGGGATAATGTTAATCCACAAAAGGTGTCCCGGTTCATCGTATCCTCCTCCCTTCTTCATCTATATAAACTTGTCATTATGCATTGGACAAGCTAGTGATAGAAGTGATAGAAGTGATAGAAGTGATAGTAGTGATAATCGTTAGTCATGTAGTGTTAGATGTTGAGTTCTTGAGTTCTTGGAGGAATGCTAGTGAGTGCTAGAGAGGTTATGCTGCTGGAGAGGAGATGCATTGCAAGACACATATAGTTACTCGCCCAGCCAGGAGAAGGGTCAACGTCAGAACAATGGTTGTAACTTTTCCTGTTTATTATTAATTGATGAGCGACTGCTATTATAGTTCCAATCTCATTGTCTATTATGGTGATGTGTTGATTTATTTCCTTTCTGACTGAAATATAGTTGTGCCTTGGTAGCTTTTATGTTGGTATCTGTCTCTTCCTTTGCATGTGCAGGTGTTCGTTTATGATCTGTTGGAGCGAGGGAGCGGGGATATCAACTCTGCTTCAATCATAGCGTTGGACTCCAGGTTGGTCCTCTTGATTCACCTTTGATGCATAACTAGGAACTTGCGTAGCAGCGTGGTTTGATTGTGGCTAGTTCTGTTATAGGCTAGTGGGATCGCCTCTATCCGCAGAGGGGATTTACCTGACCAACAGTTACTATAATGACTCAATCACTCAATCTCTCCATCCAACCAATGGAGATTTTTGTTTTTACATATATAACTGCTTCTTCATGCAAATGCGAATGTCACTATGAATGAGAATGTCATTGCGAATGAGAATGTCATAGGTCATAGGATTCGTCATGTCCAGTGAGGAGGAGTTCTTAGAGCTAGTGACTATGGGAGGGTGGATGGGGTTCCAGAATAAAGAGGAGGTGTGTACCTCCAAACTGCAGTCACGTTGGGGAGAGACCAAGGGGGTCCAGTGTGTGGAGTAGTGTGAGAAGACTAGAGTAACAAGGAGTCGAGGTCGAGTGTTACAGTGTGAGGGACCAGTGTATATGCTAAGTCAAACTGGTGGGAGCATTATTGTAAACTGTGATATGGATCGGTGGCCATTCCTCCTTAAAATCTTGTCGCGAGTTCGATATATGGATTCAATTATGGTATGGAAGGCAAGGTCAGTTGGGAGGAGCCGATTATGGAGACCAACAACCCATCTAGGGTGCCTACACCAACAACCCAACCAGGGTGTCGAGGTTGTGGGATTTCAAGCCAATCGTGCTCTGGTATGGACTGTGTAGGTATAATGTATGGAAGGGAAGAGTATGGGCAATGTCACCCAGTGGTAAGGGGTCATGTGTAGTATATGTTGGTATAGATTGAGTGGGAGGAAGTAACTGGGTTGTATGAGAAACCACCGTGGCAGCGTAGGTGTACAGGAGAAACCAAATGTATACAAACACATTCAAACGCATACAAGATGTAGAGAATAGAGCAATGGAAGAGGTGCTAGTTCTGCAAAATAGGTATAACATGAGGGAGTTACAAGAGAAAAAAAGCTAAAATGGAGCTGGATTTGATACCATGTCATACCAGGAGGTAACTCCTCAAATGGATTATTGTGTATTGCATTAAAATTGATCATGAATATATACATGGAGGGAGAGACTCATGGGCTTCATCTCCGAGTGTCTCTTCATTTCATTTTCTCCGTATTTTCTATTTACACTATTTTACAAATATTCCCTAATCCAAAGATTAGGTGTCAACACAATCAATCACAAAATCATTCCTTAAATAGAAAACTCACTAATTTTAACCATTTGAATTGCCTTTAATAGAAGGAATGAAGGTACACGTTTAATCATTGTTTTGGTGAGCATGAGTTGGTGAGACCAAGCAATAGAAAGCACAAGTTTGTGCATGGAGCTTGTGAGAGGAACAGTGTGCAAGAGAAGCTTGTGCACAAGTTGGTAGAGGGTAGTAGAGATCAACAGTCTTGCAAGGGTTTCAAGCTTATATCAAGCAAGAAAGAAAAGTGTGTCTTTCAGATTGAAATAAATATATTTTGTAAGAGATCAATTACTCAGATTTGCTATCAAAAAAAAATTCATCAAGTAGAGGATTTTTCCCAGTTGGGTTCCCTACTAAAAGAAATTGTGTCTTGAATTGTGTGACCATGTTTTATTTTTGTTCCTAATTCTGCTACAAATTGAGTAGAGAAATTTTGTTTTTGTAAGAAAAGAAAGTGTTTTTCAGATTGTTCTTATTAGCGGATTATAATTTCATGGAAATTCTACATGGTATCAAAGCTCTTGGAACAGATTTAAGATCATCACAAGTGCATGACACAAGGAAAAGGAGGTCTATGACAGCCAAGTCCCTTAGGTATTGGTCTGAAGTGAAAGGAGGCCAAGATAGTTTTTCTTCCTATGTTTCAGGACAACCGAGATTGGGCATGTGGTGGTTGTGTGACAAGGTTGAAGTTTGGAAGGTTTTTTGTGTAAGATTAGTGGGAATATTCTCTTCAGAATAGGTCGCAATAGCTCCGTGTCTCTTGGAAATAGACTGATCTCAAGTAATAAAGATTTGGGAGGGTTGTAAGGCCTCAAAATAAGTTGCTACAGGGGTTGCGTGGAACCCAAGAACAACACAATTGGAAAGGGTGATAGAAGAAGGATCAGCGTAGGTGTTGAAGGCAATAGAAGGTCGAGAGGAGGGTTGTAGCAACTACTACAACAACCCTAACTAGGGCCAAAGGTTGTTGACACTTGTACAAGCACAAGTCCAGAAGAATTGAGAAAGAAGTTGATCCTTCAGGTATGATATTCCTCCTTTCAAGTATCATGTTGATGTTAGGTTGGTAGAGGTCATGTTTGGACAGAAGTGGGAAGCTCATGTATAGGTTGGAAGATTGTTAGAGGGATGCTAGAAGAAGCCCTAAGTTCAATCCTTGTGAAGGACTACACAACTAATAGGAGAGGCTAAATTATTTGAGCACTAAGTACAACTTCTTGTGAAGGACTATAAGACTATTAGTGGGAAAAGTTTTTAGAGATCTCTTAGTGTTATAGACATTTTTGGGCACTGCAACCCCAATCATATATGTCCATGAACCAAGGGCTCCTAAGTCCCTAAAAGTGTTGTTACAACCCCTAAAAGAACAAGTTCAACTGATTACTTCATCTCCCAGAAGTTCTCCATGAAAAACTACTCAGAACTGGGCAAAACTGGACCATCTCACCTGCTCCATGGTCAAAGTGCACTGCATCACACCTAAATGCACACGGGAGGTGTGATGCATACTGAAAAACCCTTCTATGGGGTGCGATGGGTGAGAGTGGACAAATGGCAGAGTCAATTTGCGAGGTGGAGGATCATGGAATCTTCCAGAAACTTCTCTTGTGACACTTGGCTCTCTGCATTCGCCTAGGGATGAGTAAGAGATCATCAATCTCCAAGTGGAATCAAGAACTATCAGAGAGAGGACACTAATCAAATCTTAGAAGCTAACTCACCTCCCTGCAATCATCTATATATGGATCCCTCATACCAGAGATCCAGAGGCTGGAATTTTGTATCTTGTAAGGAAGTGTTGCTGGTTTCTTGGTGAAGAAGGGATTTCTTGCTGAGAGGATGACACTGGGTCAGAGCAATTGGTTGTAATCCTGTTTGCTATTCTTGATATTAGTAAAGCTATTCAAGTTTTCCTCCGCATTTTTGTATGATTGATGATATATGCATTTGTGTGGTCAATATATATCTGGTCCTATATTGTTTATGTTAGTAGATCTCTGTTCTTGGATAGTGTTATGCTGCTTTGATTCCACAGGTGCTCTTTGAAGCTGGGTAGACGAGGAAACGAGTGGCAAAGATCTATCAGAAGGGAGAGGAATCAAGCAAGGAACCAAGCGCAAGACATAGGTTGGTCTCCTTTGTTCCCCTCTTATCTACTTCTCATAAAGGAAAACGAAAGTAGTTTTAGTTTGTTTGTTTCTAAGATAGCTACCAGTCTTAGTGGGACTAGCAGCTCTGTATAGACACTAGATTTTTCAGCAACACTTAGGGGAAGAAATATTTCTTACCAAGGGTTAAGAGTATATCACTGTATAGAGGGAGCATTAAACTTCATAGCTTGGAAAGGGAGTACCGCAATAGTGTTGGAAGATAATGAGGTGAGAGAGTACACCAAGCATGCTATAGTACCACCTCAAGACCCCCATCAATTGGCCCATCATAATAAGAATGATATCAAGGCAAAGAGGATCATTCTAGAAGGGGTCAAAGATCAAATAGTGCCTCATATCCATGAGAAGAAGACATCATATGAGATGTACAATACAATCCTAAAGTTGTATCATATTACCATATATACCAGGAATATTACTCTTAAGGAGAAGTTGAGGAGTATCTGAATGAGAAAGGATGAGATCATCGTCCCATATTTGACAAGGTTCACTCAGGTATGAGATGAACTAGGAGGGGTGGATTAGGTTGTATCTAATCATGGTCTTGTGGGTTTTTCCTTACTTCAACTTCACAAATCGTCGAAACAGTTCCAAGTTGTTGTTAGTGGGAGAGAGAACTTCCTAAAGTGGGAAAGGTTTTAGACTGACTTCATACAAGAAGAGATCCAAAGAGGAAACATAGAAGGGAGATTAGTTATAACAGAGGATGAGGAGAATTGTGCTCTGGTAGGCAAGGTAGCAAGGCTAAGGGAAATAAGGGCCAAGGAGAGGTTAGGTCTAATATGAAGGGTGTTGGGCCTTAGTTTTGGTCTTATTTTTGCTCTAAGAAACTTACTAATCCATCTATTTGCCATCCATTTTCCCTTCATTCATCCCATTTTGATGTATATTTGATATCCATTCAGGTATTTAATTTTAATTTCTCAATTTCTAAAGTTTTTATGAAAGTTTGGTTTTTAGTGCAAAATTGGCAGATTTAGAAATTCTCGTAATAGCTCTATGGTTGATATGGTTGCAGGAAACTTGGGCACGAATTGAATGCATGGATGGACAGCTTGGGAACTAGGATTAAGCCAACTATGCTTAGTTCGAACAGAACAAGCTTTATTAGGCCCATTTGGTGCTAGTCAATCATGACTAGTCATTCAGAAATCCCATAGAAATAGGGCAGTTTTGAGATTCTATAGGATTGGTTATATTTCTTGGGATGGGAGTAATGAATTTGACTTAGATAGGTGGATGAGAGTAGATGGGTTTGTTTGAGTGAATATAGATCAGTTTTTTTCATGAGACTTATTATTTAAAAGCCAAAACTTTGATGGCTTATGTATTGACTTATTATACTTTTATGCTGTGACACCTTTGGATTGAAGAGTTAATTTGAAGACTTGTGTTATTATTATTTTGTTGTTCAATGCTATGGATGTGTGACTGAATTTAAGCTTCTGATATCACCTCTCAAGTGTGCAAGGCAAGGGTGGAGGGCCCCCATTCCAAGCTAAGTACACTTCCTTGTTAACTAGTTTTATTTTCTTGTAATCTGGTTATTGTAGAACTGGTTTTTCAAAGCTTTATTTCAGATTGCTTTATGGTTCATGCATAGTGATTGATTTCATTAGTTCTTAGCTTATTCATCACTTTATCAAGTTGGAAAAACAAGTGTTCAAGTTGAGCATCCCTTCTACTAAAATGATGAATTAAAACTAGTTTCCTTTGTTTGCATGCAAGTAGTTTCTTATTGAGATTTTGATATTGAGATGAATGAATTATGATGGAATACCTTATGTGTCTCTTAAGTTAAGAGCTTATTTCATTAATAATTTATCCATATTAAGTTCTTGGTTTTAATCTCTGATTCATTAAGTGGTAATTGAGGCAAAAGTGGACTTCTTGAGTCAAGAACCATTTCAATGTTTTTCCTCTTTTAGACTAATTGAATTAGAGTTGTAGGATGTATTACTTTAAGCTTTTGAATAACTTATCTTTCAAGGTTTGATTACATCTGATCTTCACATATAGTGAACTTGCCTCAAAGCATAAACAACCCGGATTGATAAGAAATAATTGTGTTAATTTAGGTACACAAATTAGCTCAACCTTTTGGTGCCGTTGCCGAGGAGGCAAATATCGGCATAGTCAATAGAAAGATAAATTTCAAAACAACAAAAACATTAGTTACATCCCTTTTTAGTTATGTTTCTTTATGCCTAGATATAGAGGTCCTCAAGGTAGATTTATTAAAAACCCCCCACAAATAGAGATAGGATCATCAAACACCCCAGTTACTGGTAATCCAATAATTGAGGAATTGGCAGAAAAACAAAGAACTGGACAAAGATTAACTTTGATTAAGAGGCAAACTTTGTTAGCTTGGGAAGCAAAGCAAAAACAATCTTCAATTTCTGGAAAACAAAAAGAAATTATCAAAGGAAAACATCCTGTCTTTCCATCCATAAAGCCTCCTATCTTTCAACAAATTGAATCTCCACTCAAAATTGAAATAAATCAACCAATGGCAAAAGAGGGACATGGATCTGTTATTTACACTCCTAAACAACGAGCTGAATATGAAAGACAACAAAGAGAATGGAGAAGAAAGAGAGAGGAAGAGGCAAAACAAGAAAATGATGGAAAGATAGAAAACGATCGAAAAAGACAAGAAGATGGTAATGATCAAGAGGCTACCTTTGGATTTCCAATAGTAGACACAAGTGCAATATTAGGAGAAGAAGTGAAAATGAAAAATATTCCACCTTCTGTATTGCCAAATTTTTATGGAATGTCCACGGAAGATCTTGATGCATTTATGTTTGAATTTGATATTTTATGTAGAACATATGGATACACTGATGACATTCATAAACTTCGTCTTTTCCCTGCAACATTAAAAGCAGTAGCTTTAAAATGGTTTATGGGTTTAGGAGAACAAACAATAGCTTCTTGGGATGATATGAGATCAGTCTTCCTTAAAAAATATCAAGCTTATTGTAGATATAGAGATTCAAAGGAAGATGTTTCCAGAATGACACAACAAGAAGATGAAAGTTTGGAAGAATATTTGGAAAGATTTGCATATAATCTACAAAAATCTAAACAACACTCTCTAAATCAAGAAACCATTTGAAAAATCTTTCTCAAGGGTGTAAGGGATGAATACCTTGACATTTTTAATGTGATGGGTAAAGGAGACATTTCAAACTTACCATTCGAAGAAATTGTTGAGTTATGTCAAAAATATTCTAGAGGAAGATCAAAAACAAGAAAAAGAGAAGCAAGTTCAAAAGCAACAAAGTCAGCTGCAGGAGGGATAACAAGAGCTAAAATAGGAAGCTTATTGGAAAACTTCAAAACAGACCTCTTGAGTACATTAGGGACACAAGTAGATGTGCTAAAGGCAAACAAGAAGAAAGAAGAACAAGAACAAGCTCTAGCAATCTTTTGTTCCAAATGTAGAAAGAAACATCCATTGAGAGAATGTCCTTTGGATAGTATTCAGGTTTGTGGTATTTGTACAGAAAATCATTCCACAGAAAATTGTCTAAGATTGAAAGAATTACAAATGAACTTAATGGAAGAAGTGCCAGGAATAGAAGGCTTTTATTATGTAGCACCACGAAGCCCATGGCAACCTAGGATGCCTCAACAAAATCAACAACAATTCCCTCAACAAAGTTACCTCTATCCACCTCAAAATCCTTGGACCCCTCCAATGCCATGGCAAGCTTGGCCTCCACAACAATATTCACAACAACCTGCACAAGGTTGGAGAGGATATGGTTATGGAAACCAGCCACCTCAACAGTATCAACAACAATACCAGCAACAATACCAACAACCATTTGCATATCCACAATATTCACAATCCATACCATTTCAACAACAACATTCTGCATATCCACAATCCATGCCATTTCCACAGCAGAATCCACCACCGTTGTTGACCCAACCACAACAGTTACAGCTACCCACAAATCAACCCAGACCAACTCAATTACCAGCCCAACCAATGGCAAATCCGAATAATAAGGTGGACAAATCTACATACACTGTAGAGGAAGCAACATGTTTTCCCACATATTCGATTCTTCCTCTTAATGATGTCCATCTAAGGTTTGGAAAAGTGCTTAAAAAGGATTCTCCTCCAATCATAGAAGAACCAACTGAACAAGGAGAATCACCTGAAACATCACAAACTGAGATACAAATTTAGAAAGGAACAAACATTACAACACAAACACCACCTTATCCTGAAAGGTTAGTGGAACAACAAAAAGAAATAACCCTTCCTGAATTTGATATTTTAGATGAGTTAAAAAATGCTTATGTAAAAATTCCTTTGTTGAAGGCAATTAAAGAAATACCAATATATGCTAAAACAATAAAGGAATTGTGCATTAAGAAATCAGGGAAAAAGAAGAAGGATCCTACTACAATCCAAGTCATTGGTAAACTAGCAAGCCTCATGTCTACACAAACCATAGTAGAGAAATATATTGATCCTGGTATCCCTATGGTTACTATATCAATAAATAATTTCTCAGTACCAAACACATTAATAGACTTGGGAGCAGCTATAAATGTAATGACAATGGAGACAATGAAAACTTTGCATTTAAACAACATTAGATCAACTTCTACAATTTTAGAACTAGCAGACAGATCTAAAGTTGTTCCTCAAGGAATATTAGAAGATATCATAGTCTCTTTGGGTTCATGGGAGTATCCTGTTTACTTCCTTATCTTGCAACCAAAAACAAATTTGGGAGGACATCCTCTAATCTTAGGCAGACCATGGTTAGCTACCGCTGATGCCTTCATAGGATGCAGATCAGGAAGCATGATTATTTCACATGGAGATGAAAGGAAACACATTGCTCTTTATTCACCTGCACAATCAACTTCTTTAGAATCAGTGCTTGAAACTCAACAAAAATAGCAAACTAAATCAGTTTTAAGTATAAATCAATTCTTTGATTTTAGAGAAGAAGAAGAGAATGAAGACTTAATGGATCTTTTCATTTCAGAACCAAGTATTTCAGAGCAGCTTAGAGAAGTCCAATATGAAGCTGCAAGTAACCTTTTGAATCAATGCTTTCAGGAAACTTGTGCTGTTCAAACTTTGAGGAAATCTTTTATAGGCATCTTTCCTGTAAACACAATCTCCAATCCAACAATAAAAACAATTGAGGTATATCCTGGAAAACATTTAAACATTGGAAACCAGTTGCAATCAGCACAAGAGCAAGAAGTAATTGCATTATTATAGAAATATTCAAAAGCTTTTGCTTGGGATTATACTGACATGCAAGGAATCCATCCTAGCACATGTATCCACCACATCTATACAGATGATCAACTCAAACCTGTAAGGCAACCTCAAAGACGAATGAATCCCATGATGAAAGAAATAGTGAAAGAGGAACTGCAAAAATTGTTAAATGTTGGATTCATCTATCCTATTTCAGATAGTCAATGGGTTTCTCCACTGGTTATTGTACCAAAGAAAAATGGAAAGTGGAGGGTATGTGTGGACTATCGGGAACTAAACAAAGCTACACTAAAAGATCATTTTCCTCTACCATTCATTGATCAAGTGTTAGACTCATTAGCTGGAAATAAATTTTTCTCCTTCTTGGATGGGTTTAGCAGATACAACTAGATGAGAGTAGAAACAGAAGACCGAGACAAGACAACATTCACTTGCCCATGGGGAACCTATGCATATAATGCTTTGCCATTTGGTTTATGTAATGCACCTACAACTTTTCAATGAGCAGTGCTTGAAATATTTGCTGATCTAATTCATGAATGTGTCGAGGTTTATATGGATGACTTCACAGTTTATGGAAACACATATAATGGTTGCCTAAATAACCTTGAGAAAGTTCTGAAACGATGCATTGAAACAAATTTGTCATTAAGCAATGAGAAATTCTATATGATGTTGACAGAAGGAATAGTTCTGGGACACCATATTTCCGCTTCAGGAATTAAGGTGGATCCAACAAAAATCCAAGTCCTAGTTAACTTAATGCCTCCTACAACATAGAAAGAGGTAAGAAGTTTCTTAGGCTATGCAAGCTATTATAGACGATTCATTGAAAACTTCAGTAAAATAGCCCAACCTCTGTTCAAACTATTAGAAAAAGATATTGAATTTCACTGGACAAATGACTGTCAAAATGCATTTCAAATTCTGAAAGAAAAATTATCAGTTGCACCCATTCTCCGTGGGCCAAACTGGTTTTTACCATTTCATATATCAACTGATGCATTTGATACCGCGATAGGTGCCTCTCTTGGGCAGAAAGAGAACTTGTTCAATTATGCAATATACTTTATAAGCAAGAATCTAACACCTGCAAAATTTAACTACACAGTCACAGAGAAAGAAATGTTAACCGTTATACATGCAGTAAACAAATTCAGACACTATATAACAGGATATCAAGTTTTCATTCATACAGATCATTCAGCAATCAAATACTTGATGAATAAACCCATCACCAATGGAAGAATAACAAGATGGTTACTGTTATTGCAAGAATTTAATATCACAATACAAGACCGGCCAGGCAAGGAAAATCAAGTGGCTGACTTTCTGTCCCACATACATTCACCCAACGATCCAAATCCGGTTGTAGATAACTTTCCAGACGAACACCTGTTTGCCATAACAGTAAAAACACCTTGGTTTGCAAACATTGCAAACTATTTATCTTCTGGAAAGTTTCCAACTCAATTCTCTAAAAAGCAAAAACAAAAAATTGTTAGAGAAAGTTCTAGGTATAGTTGGGTAAATGGTGATTTATTTTATACTGGTTCAGATCTGATGATTAGAAAATGTGTGCGAGAAGATGAAATATTAGACATTCTGAGAGCATGTAATGATGAACCATGTGGTGGTCATTTTTCAGACAAACGAACAGCATATAAGGTGTGCTGCAATTGGGCTATCACTGGCCATTCATATTCAGAGACTCTAAGGCATATGTCAAGCAATGTGATAGTTGCCAGAGAACAAGGAGACCAATCACATCATATGAGATGCCACTGAAGCCACAGGTCCTCATAGAACCATTTGAGCAATGGGCATTTGACTTTGTTGGACCTATCAATCTGCCATAAAATGGAAAGAGGTACATCCTAGTATGTACAGATTATGTAACCAAATGGGCAGAGGCTAAAGCAGTGAACAGAGCAACAGAAGATACAGTGGTCACCTTTCTTTTCGAAGAAATATTCGTTAGATATGGAGTACCTAGACAAAGTGTAACAAATCAAGGAGCACAGTTTACATCAAAGTTGGTACGAGATCTAACCAAGAAATACAAGATCAAACACAGGAAATCTACCCCATATCATCCTCAAGCAAATGGGCAGGTTGAATCAACAAATAAAGTCCTAGAAAATATCATGACAAAAACAGTACAGCTGAACAGAAAAGATTGGTCTGAAAAATTAAAAGATGCACTATGGGCCTACAGAATCACATGGAAGAATACAACTGGTTTTAGTCCATACCAGTTAGTATATGGAAAAGAGGCCTTATTTCCAATAGATTTTCAGATACAAACATACAGACTAGAAGCTGAACTAAGACTAGACCCGACAGAAGCACAACAGCAATGGATCATGGAACTGAATCAACTGGATGAGCATCGCCAACAAGCCATAAAACATACTACATTGGTGCAACAACAAAGAATGAAGTGGCACGACAGATATATCAAAACAAAGACATTTCACAAGGGAGACTGGGCATTACTTTTTGACTCCAAATTCAAAGACTTCAAAGCAAAGTTCACAACACACTGGCTAGGCCCATATGAAATTGACGAAATCTTTGACAATGGAGCAGTAAAGATCAGGACAATCGACCAGGACTCCACCTCGTTTATAGTGAATGAACATAGACTAAAAGTTTATAATAGGCCTATCAGTAAAGAAGAATTTATGAAACAACTGATAGAAGATACAGAACTGGAAATCATGGCACACCGGGCTCAGCCATCTTCCAATCTTGTAGTTGAATAAAAAAAAAAAAAAAACACATAAAAAAATATATAAAACAAAAAACATATAAAAAAAAACAAATAATTTGTTTGCTAGTGAAAACCAGGCAACTGGCACTTAGCAAACACGAATTCATAGGGGAAAACCAGGGCAACTTGGACTCTATGAATTCCTTATTCTTGTTCTAGTGTTCTCACATAATTTCACTGCAGGAACTCTCCACCAACAACTGACTTGAGGACAAGTCACATCCTAAACAAGGGGGAGAATTGCATCAGCTCTTTAGCTGGAAAGCTGAAGTATAGAAGGAACTTGTATTGTCAACAGAGGGACCTGAAATAAGAAATCATTGCCGAGGGACCTAAAAGACCTGCCAATGTCAAAACAATATGTACATATTCCGTAAGCATTGCAGAGGGACCTGAAACAAGAAATCATTGCAGAGGGACCTGAACAACAATTCAAGAACCAAAGCATGAAGAACAAGGAGCAGCAATAAAGTTTACTTTTTAATCCATCTACAACATCTGATCAATTGATTTCATCCCACTTGTACAAACATCCTCCAGGGGAGTATATGTATAGTCATTTTGTGCTTGAAAATTCAAATTTTTCTTAGAAATTTTTAGTTTTTGTTAAGTTGAAATTAGTACCTGAGGATATTCATTGTCATTTCATATCCTATATTCCCTATACATCCCCTATAAACCTTATACATCATATTCCATTTCATTTCCATACATATTCCCTATTTATTTCATGATCATTAACCCCATTAACCCCTAAGTATTTTTCTTTAAGGGCTTAAAAAGACCAAACTGGGACAACTTTTCAACCTGCACATACAACTCAAGAATTAGTGATGGTGATAATTTTAAATATGACCCAAGATGGTCATTTTAGAATTATAAAGATGTGCTATATAATCAAAACAAACAAACATCATGCGCTATATGAAAATCAAAGCAAATATATACCATATGAAACTATATGCCATAGTCCAAATGGTTTGCATGCGCTATAGTCATACATATATCATAACCCAAAGCGCATATATATATGATATAAGTTAAAGCATATATATATATATATATATATATATATCTATATATATATATATATATATATATATATATATATATGGTATAAACTTCGGGCATGAAAGGAAGGGCGCATATAATACAAGGTATGGTGTATGAAGGGAAGGCCGCGCGCAAACCATATGGCACGACTGTGCATATAAGTATTGCGGCGGGGTATTGTTTAAATGGTAATTGCATATCATTGTAATACAAACACATGACTGAATATCATTGCACGCATGAGGAGCACAGGAATGAATACACGACGGTGGAAATTATGTTGAATGCAGCCAAAGGTTAAGCAATGAATGAAACAACATAACCAAAACGACAAATACCGGCCAGCACACAGGTACGGGGTCAACACCGTGGCATGGCAACTGGTTGTCATTGGGCAGTGCACTGTACAAGAGTTATGCGCATGCCTTTCAAATTAGAACGATGATTCGGCCATCCTCATGACACAGTCGGGCGACTGGTCAAACAGGACAGCCATACCAACCACGCATTGTAACACCAATAAACGAGAGGTGCACAGTACACCCATGAAACGGTCATGAACCGACTGAATTCTTGCACAGTTTAACCTCATTCCTCATTGCCAAATAGCTCAGAACGATGGTGTTTGGAGCTGCAAACTAGTGAAAAGGAGAGTGAAGCGGGTTTAGGCAGATTTAAGAAGGAAAATTATCCCAGCTTTAACGACAAGTGATCACCGAGTTTCGGGATTCAATCAGGTAATGGAATAATTTGTTTAAGCTCGGCAAACAGTGGAGTATAGTTGTGAACTGTCTGTTATTAATGGTTACATTATTCTGCCCTTGCCACCAGTCAGTTGAACGATTGAACAGGGATTTGGAGCGCCGGTTAATATTCCTCAGCGCTCGTTGACAACTAGGTAACGCCGAAACCACAACAATAAGTCGGTTGATTCACTGCGTAAATTATGGCATAAAATACTAGTGAATCGCGCAACATTTAAATGTAAACTCATTGCATGGATAACACGTTAGGGTATGGAATCATATGTGGAGTTTTAACGGCGTGCCGTGTTCACAACGAAATCTATGAACAAAGGAGGCACCGAAATGTGATTTTTGTGGCGTTTTTGTGTTGCCTGGGACTATTTGTTGTTGGTTGAATGCGCGCTGTTGATTGAAATGCGCACCATTGTTTGACTGCGCCTTGTTTTGATTATACATTTTGTTTTATTGCGCGTTGTCCTCATTCATATCCCTGATATATCATATGCATGAAAACGGCCGAATGATAAAAAATTTAAGGCATATGTCTCTGTTATGAACCCTTGCTGCTGCGCGTTTTTGTTTTGACCAAAACAAGGGAGTGAAGTTTATGAGGGCCGAACGAGCCATGTCATGTTCAAACGAAGAACTATGTAATAAGACCGAGTTTTGATTGCCAAAGGGAGTTCATTTGCCGAGCCATTTAAAACTCATTTTAAATGCGCTATTTTTTATTATTTTTGTTTTGAGGCCGAGAGCATTTTTGCAATTTTCAAAATTTTTATGATGAGGCCGAGAGCATTTTGGCAATTTTAAAATTTTTTATGATGAGGCCGAGAGCATTTTGGCAATTTTAAAAACTTTTATGATGAGGCCGAGAGCCATATGCATGCGCTGTAGTCAAATCACTCCTTATTTTTAATGATTGTACATACACAGTGAAACTATGGCTTGATTTTGGTAACAGTATACACAGTGTAGGGCGATGAGCATACATGGAACAGTATGAAAAATTGTTTTCATATGTATTTTGTTTACAAGAACAGAGATTAGCAAATTGACAGGGATATACAGGTGTTTGAACAGGAAGTTAAAACAGTGCTGCTGCAGAGAAAGAGTAAACAGAGGTTAATGAAATCAGAGTTAAATTGTTGTGAGGAGGAAGGTAAGTGTCTTTGCTTTCAAAATTTCATTTTGAAAACGAACAATAGTTATATTTTTTTTGTCAAGATGAAATTAGTAACAACAGAGGCATTCATTCACTGGTTTTCAGAAACAATGTCAGCCAGAGTAGAGCCAAAATTTCAGATAGAGAGCTGGGGGAAAGAAACTATAGAAAAACTTTACCAAGCAGGGATGATAGGCTTTTTACAAAAATTTGATGGCCGCTCTGAACAGATAACCAGGGACTTTATAAATAATTTCAGTCAGGACCAGACACGGGTAGGAGATGTTATTATTCCTATAACTCAGGAATATCTTTCCCAAGCTTTAGATCTACCCATGATAGGTGAGAAATATTACAAAGGCCTGCACTTCAAGGAGAAAGCATGGACTTTCTTTCTTGAGAAGAACCGGAAAGGGACTTTTGATAGAACAAAAGGGATACCAAGGGAATGGTTCAATGAACCATGGGGTGAGTTGGTTTTGGTCATCTAGAAGTTTTTGACTTGTGATAGAGGATATAGCGTTGCCCACTTGTATCATGTCAGGCTTCTACAGCATATTAAGGGAGAGGATAGGATTAACTTGCCATATTTCCTATATAGGAGCCTCTTGAGAATGATTGAAACAGTAAAACATGAACACAGGCCTAAAGCAGGACAGATTTACCACCAAGGATTGATCAAAATCCTAGTTGAGTATCAGGTGAGGTCACAAGGCATAGTATGGAAAGAGTTCATGTCTAAAAATCAGTTCATTTAACAGATTAATGAAGTACAGGATAAAATAGAGTAGGAAAACAGAGGATTGATGAATTCACCCTTATATCCCAGAATAAGAGCTAAAAAGCAAAAAAACATGGCCATGCAGGAGAATGAAACATCTATTATGTCTATTCCTAGAAAATTTAGGAATAAAAGTCCCATTGACTTAGACAAGGAAGTAGAAACATATTCCCCAAGACAACAAGAAGAAAATGACATTGCACAAGAAGTATTTGAGAGGGATTCTTCATATGATGATGCAGTAGCAGCATCATTAATGAAAACAACATAAGATTTTGAAAAAGAAATCAATTTGGGAAGAATCAGGGACTTAACTGACCAATTGGAAATTAGCAAAATCTTGGAAAAACAATTAAAAGAGGAAAACAAGGCAAATAAGAAAGATAATGCTAAGTTGGTCAAGGAAAATGAAAGTTAAATGAAGAATTGGGGAGACTGAAACGGAAAAATTATTTACTTTCTAAACAAGCATTTAAATGGCTAAAGGAAAAGAATATGTGGCAGGCAAAGTATGAAAAACAGAAGGTAAAAGCAGCTTTGTTCAGGGATAGACATGACACAGGTTTGGATTGTTTGGTCAGGGTAGCACAATAGGAAGCATCTATAGGTACAACATCTGCTATAGAGAGAAGAAGGTCAAAGAGGAGTAAGCAAGCATGGGGACATGCTTGATGATAAGCAAGGGAGAGATGTTGGGCCTTAGTTTTGGTCTTATTTTTGCTCTAAGAAACTTACTAATCCATCTATTTGCCATCCATTTTCCCTTTATTCATCCCATTTTGATGTATATTTGATATCTATTCAGGTATTTGATTTTAATTTCTCAATTTCTAAAGTTTTTATGAAAGTTTGGTTTTTAGTTCAAAATTGGTAGATTCAGAAATTCCCGTAATAGCTCTATGGTTGATATGGTTGCAAGACACTTGGGCACAAATTGAATGCATGGATGGATAGCTTGGGAACTAGGACTAAGCCAGCTATGCTTAGTTCGAACAGAACAAGCTTTATTAGGCCCATTTGGTGCTAGTCAATCATGACTAGTCATTCAGAAATCCCATAGAAATAGGGCAGTTTTGAGATTCTATAGGATTGGTCATATTTCTTGCGATGGGAGTAATGAATTCGAATTAGATAGGTGGATGAGAGTAGATGGGTTTGTTTGAGTGAATATAGATCAGTTTGTTTCATGAGACTTCTTATTTAAAATCCAAAACTTTGATGGATTATGTATTGACTTATTATACTTTTATGCTGTGACACCTTTGGATTGAAGAGTTAATTTGAAGACTTGTGTTATTATTATTTTGCTGTTCAATGCTATGGATGTGTGACTAAATTTAATATTTTGATATCACCTCTCAAGTGTGCAAGGCAAGGGTGGAGGGCCCCCATTCCAAGCTAAGTACACTTCCTTGTTAACTAGTTTTATTTTCTTGTAATCTGGTTATTGTAGAACTGGTTTTTCAAAGCTTTATTTCAGATTGCTTTATGGTTCATGCATAGTGATTGATTTCATTAGTTCTTAGCTTATTCATCACTTTATCAAGTTGGAAAAACAAGTGTTCAAGTTGAGCATCCCTTCTACTAAAATGATGGATTAAAACTAGTTTCCTTTGTTTGCATGCAAGTAGTTTCTTATTGAGATTTTGATATTGAGATGAATGAATTATGATGGAATACCTTATGTGTCTCTTAAGTTAAGAGATTCTTTCATTAATAATTTATCCATCTTAAGTTCTTGGTTTTAATCTCTGATTCATTAAGTGGTAATTGAGGCAAAAGTGGACTTCTTGAGTCAAGAACCATTTCAATGTTTTTCCTCTTTTAGACTAATTGAATTAGAGTTGTAGGATGTATTACTTTAAGCTTTTGAATAACTTATCTTTCAAGGTTTGATTACATCTGATCTTCACATATAGTGAACTTGCCTCAAAGCATAAACAACCCGGATTGATAAGAAATAATTGTGTTAATTTAGGTACACAAATTAGCTCAACAAAGGGCAAGAAGAAGGATCTAGTAATATCAAGTGCTTCCATTGACATGTGTTTGGACATTATGCTTCTAAGTGTATTGGTAAGAAGAAGGGGGTTGAGAAGGATCGTGTTGTTGTAGTAGTGAAGGTACATGACTTTTCTTTCCAGTTCAAGAAGGATATCTCATTAATGGCTTTCATGGCAAGCTTAGCAGATATAAATATGTGGAATATTGATTTAGGAGCTTCCTTCCACATGACCGAGAATAGGAAGAGTTTCAACCACCTGAAGGAGAAGGACATATAGGTTTAGATTAAGCTAGGAGATGATGGTCAGTATGTAGCTAGAGGAATTGGTATTTTCAGCTTCCAGAGGGATTTAGGTAATTCTCTTCACCTCAAAGATGTTTTTTATGTTCCAGGATTGAGGCATAATTTTGTTTCGGTAGCCATCCTTGAGGACAAGGGATATGGTGTCATCTTCAACAGAGGTAAGGCGTACCTCCAACACTTAGATTTTTGATGTAAGAATCAGATAGGTTTGAGGGTGAAGAATCTCTACAAGTTGCAGTTAGAGACAGGTGAAGCCTTGAGAAACAAGGTAGGTAGTGCATAGAGAAGGGAAGTGATGGTTGAGTGAGAGCATGATAGAGCCCTAAAGATGGAGCCTTGACCAATATCTCAGTTTTAGTCTAAGCTATTTGTAAATTGGGCTTACCAATAGGATGATGATAATGAGGACCATATCCCATGGTGGGTGGAGGCAACCACTAAGTCAGAGACTTCTAGTATTGGGAGAGTTCGATCCAAGTGGGCAGAGGATTTGGTTAAGGGAGATTAGAAGAGATTTGAGCCTCCCAAAATCAAGAATTAGCCATAGGGATACACGAGGTACATGGAATTTATGACTAAAGTGGTGGACTTGCAAAGCATGGTGGGAAAGAGCAGGTCTTCAAAGAAGGTTCCACAAAAGAAAGCAGGGAATTCTTCTGTTTCAGAGGGAACAACTACAATAGAGGAGAAATTAGTAGAGTTGAAGATAGATCCGAGTGGATGATGTTCTTCTAGGAACACCTTCTCACTAAGATAGAGTGTTGAAAATATTAGTGAGAAAAGGGTTCCTTAATTTTTTCCTTAATCATAGGAGGCAAAAAAATTTCCTTATTGTGCATGATTCGAGTTCCTAAAATGTTGTTAATGTTCAACATGGGGGGTCTATTAGTGGTAGGCCACCATCTATTCATGTGGATGAATTTATGGCTAGACAACATGAATACCAAAAGGCAGTAGCTTCAGTTGGTGGAGACCTATAGAAACCTGTTCAAACACTTCCACCTGAGATTGAGAGCAGTGTTGATAAAAATACTAAATCTAGAGAACTGAAGTCTCACCTTGAAGGTGACTTATAGGAAATCAATATTAAGTTGGAAGTTGTTTCTGAATCAGAAGACTTATTGAATCATAATCAATTTTCCTTTTGATTCAAATCAAGATGAATCAAACCATCCCCCATTCCTCACTCTTTCAAGCAACATAGTTGGATCCTTTTAATAAAATTAGTTTGGATAGTAACCTAGTTCACTGGGACTACTATTGCTTTTTGTGAATTCAAATAATCCCCCTCCCCCTCTTTCAAGAAGCACAATTGGATCCTTCTAATAAAGTGACTTGGAGAGTGCCCCAATTCCCCATAACTAGTATCATTTTTATAGTCCAAACCATCCCCTCCCCCTCTTTCAAGTAGCACAACTATATCCTTCTAAGAAACACAATTTCAAGAGCGCCCTAGTTCACTAGGACTACTATCAACGACATAATAAAGAGATATAATGTGATGATTATAAATTTTTAAGGTGATAGTGAGGACCTTCCAAGCCACAATTGGAAGATGGGTGCCTAAGATAAGCATGGAGTTATGCTTAAGACCTAAGCTTTGTCAGGGAAAAGTCAAAAAGAGACAAATATATGACACCTCAGACACTAGAAAATTGTAACAATATTGAATTGAGGTCTCCAGACCTAATGAGTACCACTCTTAATGGATTTCATTCAAGGTAAGGGAAAACAAAACATGCAAGAATGAACACATATTAATACCACTAGTTTGAAACCTTCACTTAGTAATTTTTCAAAAACATGGACACCTATCTTATAAAGTTATTTTTTGAAACAAAAATTTAAAATGAAACAAAAAATAAACAAACTAACAACATACCAAGGGTCTAGAAGACTTAAAGCATCTAGATCCACTATAGCCACTACATCAAAAGTGTTGTCCAAATTTATGAAACTAAAGTTGATCTTCTCTTGAGATCGTTTGAGGATTTGAAAATGGAACATCAAGTTGTTGCCCCATAGAGGAATGAAAGGACATTAATTTTGCTAGTAAAATATACCCACCATCATTGTTGGGTGTAGGTGTACTCGGAGGAGGATGAATATGAGAATTCCAGTGGTTAGAATCCATATTGCATACAAAATCATCAATTCTCCAATGAAAGCTTGAACGAAATTTAAAAACTTTAGTAGAAACACCAGGAATGCTCAGCATCCCTGACATGTCATTTTCAGGAATCCTCTATCTTATAAACCCACTTTAGAAACAAGCTCACTTTTGTAGAAACGAGATCAAAGTTTATGACACAAATACAAGATCTGTAAATTGTAAATTCAATTCAGAGAGGAGCCTAATTGGGTATAAATTGAACCAAAATTAGCATCACAAGAGAGGACTTCATGGTCATTCGCTTCAATCTAAAATGAAAGAATATTGGTGGAAAGAATGCCATAATTGCATAAAAAAGTAAAGAATCTCACAAATTTCCTAGACAATTTCTTGTGCCTCCTTTTGAACCGCAATGGAGAGAGGATGAGGGTTTATCCATTAATCCCTTTTTTTATAACAATTTGATTATGCTTGTGTTTGAAGTTCATGGGAATGAACGTTGCAATGCAAGATTGTAATAATCTAGTATTTCTTGTTTTTCCAATGTAATCATGCAAACTAGAGATTATTTTCAAACCTAGGATGTGTTGAGAATAGATACCAATCCTTGGAGAAGATCAAACTTGTGAATAGCTTATTTATATTTGACACGCATCTTGGAACACTAAAATTTGGATCACAGAGAATACTTTGTCAAATGACCTGAAAAATTGCAAACTTCTTCATTAATAAGGAAATATTAGAGAGTGGAACATATTTATCCAACAATTTTATTAGACACAAGAAAAAAAAAGAAACATTAAATGATAATAGAGTATAGCTTGTTAAAGGGCATGAATGCTTTCAAAACTATGCCCTGCAATAAAATTTGCCAAGGTTAATATTTACCTAATAATTGAGGACAACTTATTGAAGGAAAATGATGCTTTCAAAACCACATCTTGGACGTGAATGCCTTCATGGCTACATCTTGCACTAAAATTCACTAAGCCCAATATCTACCTAATGCTTTTACAAAGTCCACATAATTTAAAGGGTGATTTTACATCATATTTCAAACATATTGTATAACAATACATAGCAAAATTTAGTGGGTTAAATAAAATAAATATAATAAATTTCCCACTCACGAGGGTTGGGGAAAAATATTCAATGATCATTTGGGGAAACATAAAAAGAGAGCATTTGCAGGATCAAAAATTTCTTTACATATTAATGAAAACCACTACTGCAAAACTCCTAGACCAGCTGCAAACTCTATAGGAATTCCTCCTCGTAAAACATTGACTTCTACATAAGCAAATGGATCAAATGAATCCACAAGGAGTTGATATTTATGAAATACAATTTCATGTTGTTCATCATTATCTTCTTATGGTTCTGGAAGCATAGCCATTACTAGATACTTCTTAGACTTGAAATCAAGAAGGGATTTATATTCAAGTAACCAAAAATGAGCATCATGTAATGGTAATTGTTGAATAAGATTATTTAAATCTAACCGGTATGCACTTAGCATTGATAGAAAATATTCCATATCATCTTTGAAAATCTTGGGAATGGCATGAAGGCCCTTCCAAATGAAGAGGAATGGAGCCCAACCAAAAGGGAAATCCTCACATGTGTTTCCTCAGCCTTCGTTGTACCAAAGGCTGGAATCGCCTAAGGGATCATTGCAACAACCTCCACTGACAACATCTGAATGCAAAGCACCCTCAATTTATCCTACAGGCAGGGGCCGATCTACTTTCACTCTTCTAAGAAGAGGCTGACAATGGATTCAAAGGATTTTATAGGAGAGAGGAGGATTCAACCCATATGGGATCACAATGTGATGGCAATTTCAATTTTTTGGATTTGGTTTCCATAGAAAAATAGTTTGGAGTGTCAGATTGGGCTCCAAATGGAATGTATAAAAGTGATCTTTGATATTTATCTGAGGCTTCATGTCTCAAACCGAGAATATGATATTCTTTTTAGTATAAATCAAAATCTAATCTGTACCAGAATGATAGTCTCATGCTTTTAAAGATGAACTTAAAGTTGGAAACGACTCACCAAGTTTTAAATATATCGAGAAGAGGAAATCTGCTTTAGGAAGATGGATATTACCAATGACAACAAGAATAGATGTCTCTGAGTTTTTGAATGATAATGATTCCTAGCTCTGGAAAACGCTCCAGGGTAGCTTTATTTCTCTACAGAGCTCTTGAAGTTTAGTTATTTGGCACTAAACACAGTCTTTGTAAGTTGGCTAATAGAACTAAGCTTTCTTAGAGTCGATCACGTGACCTGAACTTTGGATCAAACTGCATACAACAAACACGCCCATATCGTTCTTGGACCGAACTCCATCACCGATTTTCGAGGCCAAAAATCACGCTCCTTTGCACAGGTTTTGTTGTAATTGCTTGTTCCGATGGTAGTTTGATTCAGATGGTAGTTTAGGACAAGGTGAACAATGTTTAGCTATAGCCAAGATGCAAAGAAGAGAGATACCTGAGGCTAGCAGATAGATATATCTCGCTAGCTAGGTCCAGATGCTAAAGTACAGTATGAACAAATTTGATACTCGGTATCCTCCACTAGAATCACTTCCTATCCACAAAGATTCGATGGTGGCATTTGATATTACATATGCCCCAATGGACTGAATATTTGATTGTAGCTTTCGATATTGGGTCCATGCCATCAATGCTCTGAAGATCCGATGGTGGATTTTGACTAGTTGTAAAACCATAATTAACAATTCTCTCGAATTTCATTTGCTGGCATTATGAAAAGTTTGTTGGGATGCCATTTTCTTGCACTCTCAAAGTTTTGTGGTTGGGAGAGGTATTGTAAAAAAAAATTAATGTTTAAATTTTCTAAAGTGTTAAATTTTCTAATGTTCAAAAAATAGATATAATATTTTATTTGCACTTTTACATACATATTTTAGTTGTATTTGAGAAACTAATAGGATTTTACATGTTTTTGGTGAGATATTAGATGGTATTTATAATAATAATAATAATAATAATAATAATAATAATAATAATAATAATAAATTAAGCTTATGTGTTTATGTAATGATTTTGTTATTAAAGTTTATGGAGGAAAAATGTAAGATGTTGGAAGGAAACAAGTGCTTTTAACCTAGTTGTATTGAAAACATTTAGGTGTTCTTGCATAATAAGTGGGTAAAAATAAAATAGAGTATACAGTAAATAGATTTAATAGTTAAAAACAAGTGTTAGTTTATTAAAATTCATATTTCAAATTTGGAAGGAGTAGATTACACATCTTTCTTTAGGTTAAATATATTCAACTTGTTGTACCAATGGGGTTGTAAGACCCTATGTTTTCATATTAAGAAAATGTAGTTCTCTCCTAGTCATTCACATAGTTTAGGTTGTTATAAGAAAAGTAGGTTTTTTTTCCTTAAGACATGAACATTTCATTTTAAGTAGTGTGATAATGTGGTTTCAATGAAGCATTAAAATAGAGAATGAGCATGCACATTGGGGATGCTAGTGTTAGGTTCTGCTTCAAGTATGAGTGCACATCTAGGAAGACTCTAACAAAGGTTGAAGAGTTTGAATAGTTAGATATGTTGGAGGATTGTAGTCTCAATTAGAGGTTTAGAAAAGTAATTTAAGAACCATGAGAAGTTGTGAAGAAAACTTAAGACATTTGACAAGTTGCACGAAGGAAATTTGGTAGTGGTACTAAGTGAACATTCTTTGATCAAAGTTCATACCCTCTCCTTAGCATTACCACTTTTCAAGACGAAGAAGAAATGTGAAATATATGTGCAACCAAATAAATAAGCTGGCAAGGTTGTTGCAACATATATAGGTGGTCATGTCGTGTTGCAAAAGGAGGTGTTGGCCCACTCCCCTTTCGATAATTTGTCAAACTTTGAATTTAATTCCATGTGAATGTGATCAAATGATACGACCCTAAAGATTCTAATAAGCTCCATAATTTTAATCATCCTTTGATCCAATAAATAAGTGTACAAGGAAGCATAACCTTTCATCAATCTAAAACAACCTTTGAATCCCCTATGACTTGTAAGTTTATATTTTTGAAGTGACACAATTAAAATGACTAACATAAACGACTAATTCATATTATTGTAGTTTTTTTAGGTAGTCAATTTTTGTTCCTAGACTAAATTAGTCATTCACGTTAGTCATTTTTTAGTAGTATTACATATTAGCTAGTCGTATATTTTGACTCGAGACTAAATTAGTCATTTATGTTAGTCATTTTTAGTTGGGTCTCTTAATATTGCTAATTTTTGGTAGTATTACATTTGGAAAAGTTGTGGTGACTAACTTTTTTAGTCACCTAGTCACTAATTTCACCATTTTATACTAGTGTACATAGTCTCAGTCCTATAACTATGACCTTGCCTCTTGGCACCACACAATGCACAATTCATGCTTTCCAAGATTGTTGCACTGTGAAGTTTCTGTGCTCAAGCCCTAACCTTGACTCCCAAAATTGTGCAATTCCTTCTCCCAGCCTCGCCCCAACTGTGCACTCCATAGTATCTAGCCTCAAGATCATCCTTGATCTCCTAAACTTCACAACTGTGCAATGGACCAGCCTCTCTTGTCTCCTAGAACTGCACAATCGGTGCTCATAGTGCTCATCCCATTAGCTTATCATGTTGACCTCATAATTGCGCAGTTTGTCCACTCAGCCCATCCTGAACTATGAACTGCATAGTCTCAAGGCTCCCCTTGACTGCTTGAACTACACAACTATGCAGTCACTAAGCTCCTTTCCCAACACTCCATGTGGCTCTAAATCAGTCAATGGATCAATATGCACTATCTTAAACTAGGTGTTGGGTGTGGAGCTTGATTATATTTTGTATTCAAAGGTCTCAGCTGAATGCTTACCCTAGGAAGATTGTACACCCCTCCATGTGGGGGGGGTGCAAGGGGTTTGAGGGGGCCGATCCCACTCGGCTGAGGGGTCTGAGGGCTAGCAGTCCCTCGGCGGGGGTTCGGGGGCAGCGCCCCTGAAGCTAAAAACAGATGTAAAATTTCCTTGTAAAAGTATAGTAATTTCTAGTCAATCTACACCGTTCATTAGGCAGATGATCTGACGGTAGAAGTTATGTTTAATTTAGGGTCTTTTTCCCTAGAAGGCAACCCCTCACTATATATGAGGGAATTGTATTACGTCTATACAGATCTGTATTCTGAGTGAGGAAGAGAGAGGAGATTGAGAGCAAAGACTTTGTTACAGCGGATTTGTTGTAGGTTTTATCTCTTCAGTTTGCTGGATAATATAAAAGGAAGGACTGGCTATTTCTTCGTGGACATAGCCCAAAATGGGTGAACCACGTATATCTGTGTCTCTCTTGTTTTATGTGTTTTTTGTGTTTATATTTCTGCAATATTTTATGTGTTCCATTGCTCTGTAATATATAATTTTCTAACAACTGGTATCAAAGCTGAAGGTCTATTTGGCTGATAAACTCACAGGAGAGAAGGGTTCTTGGTTCGAGTGGGAGCAATGGCAGAAGATGGTAGGCTTAGGGTCGAAAAATTTAACGGTCAAAACTACCAGCTGTGGAAGATGCAGATGGAAGATTATATGTATCAAAGAGATATGTACCTACCACTGAGCAGAAAGACAAAGAAGCCAATGAGTATGATAGACACAGAATGGAATATTCTCGATAGAAAGGCACTTGGAACAATACGATTGTGCCTAGCAGCATCGGTAGCATTTAATATTTCAAAGGAAACAACAACAGAGGGTTTAATGTCGGCATTGGCCAAACTATATGAAAATCCCTCGGCCTCAAATAAGGTATTTCTTATGAAGCATTTATTTAATATGAAGATGTCAGAAGGTGGATCTGTTGCTGATCATTTAAATGATTTTAATACAATTACAAGTCAGTTAAGTTCTGTAGGAGTAAATTTTTATGATGAAGTTAGGGCTCTATTATTTCTGTGCTCATTGCTAGAAAGTTGGAATGGTTTAGTTATGGCCATTAGTAACCCTGTCTCTGGATCTAGTACTTCAAAGTTTGATGATATTGTCGGTGCAATCCTTAGTGAGGAAACGTGACGGAAAAGCTCTGGTGAGACATCAAGTAATGCTTTGACTGTAGAGACTAGGGGAAGAAAAATGGAAAGAGGAAAGATCCCAGGATATCACAGTAAGTCAAGAAAAATCAAATCCAAGTCTAGATCGGGGATAGTGTGCTAGAAATACGGGAAGAAAGGGCGCCTGAAGAAAGACTACAAATATCAGAAGGGAAAAGAAGGAGATGCGCAACAAGAAACTAATCATGAACAAAATGTAACAGGTGATGTGTTTCAAGATGCTTTGATTCTTTCACTAGAAAATATTATTGATGCCTGGGTGGTAGATTCAGGGGCCCTTTCCATGTCACACCTAATAAGAAACATTTTCATGATTATGTTCAAGGAGATTTTGGACAGGTTCGATTAAGTGATGATAAACCTTGTAAAATCGTTGGAATGGGTACAATTTTCATAAAACAACAAAATGGAAATCAATGGCTATTGAAGGAGGTAAGGCATGTTCCAGATCTGAAGAAAAATCTGATTTCAACAGAGCAGTTGGGAGGTGAAGGTTGTGTAACTACTTTCACAGATAAAACCTGGAAGGTCACTAAAGGATCCCTGGTAATATCGAAAGGAGCAAAGGTTGGTACATTGTATTTATGCAATGGTATCTCTAATTTTGTTAATGCTTTAACCTCTACAGGAGAAGATACGAAATTGTGGCATCATAGGCTTGGGCACATGAGTGAGAAAGGGATGTAGATTCTTCACTCAAGAAATTTATTGCCAGGTTTGAAGCATGTTGATTTAAAATTCTGTGAGAATTTTGTTTATGGAAAACAGAAGAGAGTTAGATTCCTTAGAGTTGGGAAAGAAAAGAAGAGCGAAAAATTATAGCTTGTGCATACAGATTTATGGGGACCTGCTCAGGTATCATCTCTTGGTGGCTCTCGTTATTATGGTACTTTTATTGATGATGCAACCAGAAAACCTAGATTTATTGTATTCGAAATAAATATGATGTATTTGATACTTTCAAGAAATGGAAAGCTTTGGTTGAAAATGAGACAGTAAAAAGGTTGAAGTGTCCCAAATCAGATAATGGAGGTGAATATTGCAGCAAAGAGTTTGATAGGTACTATTCAGAGAATGGAATTCGTAGAGAGAAGAGAGTTCCAAGAACACCACAAGAAAATGGCGTGTCAGAAAGGATGAACAGACAATCATGGAGCATACAAGGTGCATGAGATTGCATTCCATATTGCCTTTACACTTTTGGGCAGATGTTGTAGATACTGTTGTTTATCTAATAAACAGAGGGCCTTCAAGTTCCTTGGATGGTTGTATTCCAGAGGAGGCATGGACAGGTAAAAAGGTAAACTACTCTTTTTTAAAGACTTTTGGTTGTGAAGCCTTTGTCCACATTAACAAAGAAAATAGAACAAAGCTTGAGGAAAAATCAAAGAAATGTACCTTTATTGGATATGGTGTTAATGATTTTGGTTATCGCTTATATGATTATGAAAATCAAAAAATCATTAGGAGCAGAGATGTAATATTTAATGAAAAGGTCTTGTATAAGAATCAGTTGCAGGAAAAGAAATGGGAAAAAGAGAATGGAGAATACACAGTGCTTGACGATATCACAGGAAAAGTGATGGTGCCTAAAAATCATAATGATTAATAGCTAGAACAATAACAACAACAACAAGCACTTCAAACACCTGAAAGTGGTGTTAGAATATCTACCAGGATAAGTAGACCCCTTGAATAATACTCTCCTTCATTATATTATGTATTGTTGATTGATTCTGGTGAGCCAAAATGTTATGAAGAAGTAGTCCAAGTAGAAACCAGGAATAAGTGGGAGCAAGCCATGAAAGAAGAGATGGACTCCTTAGCACATAACCAGACTTGGGACCTAGTCAGGTTGCCTGCAGGTAAAACAACATTGCAGAATAAATGGGTTTACAAGTTGAAGGAAGAAGATGAAGGTAGAAAAAGGTATAAAGCTAGACTTGTGGTGAAATGGTTTGCACAGAAAAAGGGTATAGACTTTGATGAGATATTTTCTCTTGTTGTGAAAATGACTTCAATCAAAACTATTCTAAGTCTAGTAGCTGCTGAAGATTTACACCTTGAGAAGTTAGATGTAAAGACAACCTTTCTCCATGGGGATTTGGAGGAAGAGATATATATGCAGCAGCCACAAGGATATGAGGTAAAAAGGAGGAGAAACTAGTGTGCAGGTTGAAGAAGAGCTTGTATGGCTTAAAAAAGGCTCCAAGGCAGTGGTATCTAAAATTTGACAAGTTTATGTTTGAACAAGGTTATACTAGATCTCAAAAGGAAAAATGATGGAAACTATATTATAATGTTTTTGTATGTAGATGACATTCTTGTTGCAGGTTCTGACATGCAGGAAATAAATGTGCTCAAAAGGAAATTGACAAATGCATTTGCAATGAAGGATTTGGGTGCTACAAAACAAACCCTTGGTATGAGAATAACTAGAGACAGGAAGAATCGCAAATTAACATTGTCTCAAAGTGACTACATAGAAAAGGTGTTGAAAAGGTTTAATATGCAGAATGAAAAACCAGTTGGTATACCTTCAGCTAGCCATTTCAAATTAAGTAAGGAGGCATGTCCCAAGACTTGGGAAGAAATGGCTCATATGTCTAAAGTTCCATATGCATCAGCAGTTGGAAGCTTAATGTATGCAATGGTCTACACAAGGCCTAATATTGCACATGTAGTGGGAGTTGTAAGAATGTACATGAACAATCCAGGAAAATAACATTGGATGGCAGTGAAGTGGATTCTCAAGTATTTGAGAGGTACCACAAATCAAGCATTATGCTTTGGTGGTTCAAAAATTGCTCTACAGGGATATGTTGATGTTGATATGGCAGGTGACAAAGATAACAGGAGGAGCACTACAGGATATGTATTTACTATAGGTGGAAAACTGCTAGTTGGGTTTCAAAAATCCAAAGTGTTGTTGCACTTTCAACAACAGAAGAAGAGTATGTTGCTGCTACAGAGGCTAATAAAGAAATGATTTGGTTACAAAGTTTTCTGGATGAATTGGGTAAAAGCTGGAGTTGGGCAGGTTATACAGCAAGGAAAATTTTAAGAAGCCCCCCTAAATTTACATGTATAATAAATGGGCGAATCTCCATGGTATATAGGAAAAATGGAAGGCGATTTTATCAATAATATGATATGTATATATAATTTTTTGGCGAATCTCTCACTAGGCATGGCAAATATTTTACTCAATTATAAAATCTTGTGTTTATTGAATACACAAATGAAATCATTGCATTTCTTTAAAATATCTTTTGAAATCAAAATTACCGAAATTACATATCAATAACCTAGTGGGTGTAGGATAAAATTCACCTGTGCCATTCACAGAAAGCATGAGAAAAAACTTAATACTATATATAAAACCAAGAAAAATTCAAATTCATCACTTCTAGGGACCTCGTAACCACCATGCCAATAGAAAAGTATGTTCTTGTTTGCAATTAGAAAAATTACCCAAATTACAATCTGTTTACTCCAGCATATGTTGGAAAGTTATAGAAGGATGACTAGTGCAATCAATCCATTCCTTTTAGCCCTGGATTTGTTTCAGTTTAAAACAGAAGTATACAAATATACTTATCCAATGTCTATGCTTTAACCATTCACCTTAAGATGTTTTTACAATATAATTTCCTAAGTCTATTTAATATCTTCATTATCATAAAAACCAACCTATATCCATCTTAACTCCACATCTACCACTCTTAGGGGGATGCAATCTATTTATCCCTCTGAGCACTTGGTAGACCCAGAATTAAGATGGATCTAAGATGATAGAATTTCCCCTTTAAATAGTCTATGCTCACATGAATACCATGGTATTACCATGGGTCAATACCATGGGTTATCATAAACCTGGAGCTTAAAAATTACTATTAGTAATTTATAAAAATTAATAAAATTAATAGTTGATTTTTATTTTATTTTTTATTTTAACCAAGCTAAAATGTTTAACATACATTAAATTACAACATCCATTTTTACTCTTGATAGGATCAAATATTTTTTCACTTTATGCTAGTTTGTATATCACGATATTTGATACCTCTTGGGGCTTAGTAGATCCAGAGTAAAGATGGATCTATGCTGGTTTAATTCCCCCATTTAAATAGGCTACATTCCAGGTGAATACCATGGGTTAATACCATGTGCCATTTTGGTGAATACCATGGGTCAATACTATGTGCCATTTTTATTTTTATTAATACTAATATTAGGGTTAATAATGTTTTTTTGCATGGTATTAATAACAATCTAGTCCACGGTATTTTTCCCATAGTATTTTGCCCATAGGTTTCACCTAAATATAACGCATTTTTTGAGTGTTCGTAAATATAAGGTGACTTATGGAGTAAATATAAAAAAAAATGTTTTATTTGTTTACCATACCTCTCATTTATTTATATTTTTATTAATTTACCATACCTCTTTTACAAATATGGTATTTGGCCCACAGGATTCACTTAAATAAAACCTCTTTCTTGAGCCTTCATAAATATAACGAGGGTTATGGACTAAATATAAAAAGAGGTCTTATTTATTTACCATGCGTCTAGTTTATTTATATTTTTGTTTATTTTCCATACCTTTTGAGTAAGTGTAAAAAGACGTTTTATTTATTTAACATACCGTTATGGACTAAATATAAAAAGAGGTCTTATTTATTTACCATGCGTCTAGTTTATTTATATTTTTGTTTATTTACCTGTTGTGCCCTACAACAACCCCCCATTTCATATCATTTATATTTACAAAATTATCATATGAAATGGGTCCCTTTAGAAGTTAATTGGTATCAATATTGCATTATTTGAAAAAGGTCCGAAAACCAAATGAAGACATTATATAAAACCTTTTGAAAAACCCATTTTGATCAAATAAAACAATCTTTTATCATTGCGATAAAGCGATCGCAAGATCACATATCGCAATGACATAGAAAACACAAATAAGTGACATATGGGTTCCCACCGATGCGATATCGCTATCGGCTATCGGCGATACTCTATACGCAGTCTTAAAGCACCCCAAGCCTTTCACCCCGATGTGATGAGATATCGCAATCGGCAATCGACAGTATCCTATGCACAATAATAAGGCGCCCAGGTCATACCCCCGATGCGATGCGATATCACAATCGGCAATCGGTGATACACTATCTATGCACATTGTTATGCCCATTCACCTCGATGCGATGCAATTTCGCTATTGGCGATCGGTGGTATGTGTCAACATAAGGATTTAAGTTTTCCCGACGCCCGATTATGATATAGCGCGGATTTCAAAAATCCATTAAATGGAGGGATATTATGATCAAATCATATTTAAAGCTTAATCTGCTAAGCAATGATGCACCTGCACCCAACCGCCAAAACATCCATAGCACGCTTAAACGGGTCATTCAGCCGAATAATGGTATAATGGGCATTTAAGGGGTGGCAGGTTTTAAACGGCCATTTAATGTAATTGTAAGATCTTCCCATGGATTGTATCCGCGGCCATTTTTAGAGTTAACCTCTTAGCACGCTTTGATCGATATATCTTTCCCATATTAGATTTTCATTGGCATATCTCTGTGTTACGTTTATTTTCACCTCTGTGCAGAATTCATCCAAAGGAGAAAGCTCAAGCAAAATGGGGAAGAAATCCAAGAAGACCACAGGCGCTTCCGCTACACTAGTTGCAGGACAAGCTGTCGTGGACAAAAAGAAGGGATTGATATTTGATACTACATGTTCGGGTTTCGTCAGAGTTACTTCGCAAGGTACCTACAACCTGATTGAAGCCGAAGAACCAGCAGTGACAACAGTAGAAGCTACTGTGGATTTAACTCGGAAATCTGAGGGTACTCTCAAGGACTTAGCCGACTCCTTCCTTCACAGGATAGCAGCCAGGGAAAAAATTCTCCCATACACAGACGTAGTGCGGTGGGCAATTGAAGAAATCCCCATCCTGGATAGAACCTTCAGCACTAGAGATGGGAGGATTTTCGGGTCATTCAGAGCTGATGATTTGAGGCAAATGTATCATTTGCCTGAGCCAGAGAAGATATATAATAAGGCGTTCCTGGAGAAATTCGTAAACGAAAATGAAGTTGAATCCGAACCCATCCGTGATTGGAGACAAAATCCGGCAAAGCACAAACATGAGTCGTCTGGTAAGTACTCAGTTGATTCCCTGGCTTCTCCTTATTTCTATGCTGGAATAATGATGTGTAGATTGTGGGGATTGCATGACTCTGCTAATTTTACAATAGAAATGGTTCCCCTAATGGAAGCAGCATGTAACAGTGTAATTATGGATTGGGCCACTATCCTCTCAGACAAATTAGCAACAGATGTGCTTGAGTTTAGAAACAAGACCCGTATTTCTGAAAGGGTAATTCCCCCATTCTACTACAGTGCCTATATTCTAGATACCCTGTGTTTTAACTCTGAATTCCCCGTACTCGGCTGGAGGTGGACTGCACAAGACCCCATGCCTATTCATATATATCATCAGAAATTGTGGAAATCTTCTTATAAACATCATCTATACCAAGTCTGTAATGGCTTTATGTTGCCTATTTATTATTCCATTTTCGATAAACCTGCTCCCAAGATTTCTTATCAAGCCGGAATTGATTTAACCGCAATAGGTATATGGTTTGAAGAGGAGAGATTTACCTACATAAGAGTTTTCGGTAGCCAAGCCGACCCCCATGTCCTCCCTTTATACATACCTGATAAACTGCTGGCAAGGGAAATTGCTTACCAGATTATGGCTGAGAGTGTTACACAGACTCTCAAGAAGGAAAAGAAGAAGGGTTGGCCCTCTTTTCCCTTGAGGTGTGGTGTCTATACTCTGCATGATCTCAAACATGCAGAAAAGGAAGCCACAAAGATTCAATCCTTAACTCTGGCGACTCTCCCAAATAGGCAGTTTGATCCAAATAAAGTTGCCTATAATGCGCTAGAACAGGCCAAATTGACAAGATTTGACCATAAAGAAGATATGTTTGACGACCTGTTCTCTTCAGCTGAGACAATAAATCAGGTTAAAGCATTCGCCAAAGCGAAAAATAATGATGAAGGGTTGACTTAATTTAATAAACTTAGAGAACAGAGGTTGTAAACTCTGCCTCTAGATTGACTAGCGACAACCCCAGCGACATCATCAAGTGAGCCTGGTCGGCAATAGTCAAAGGAACCTCCGGTTATAACAAAGGATCATAAGAAAGAACAGGAGGAAAAGCAGAGGAGAGAACAAGAAGAAAGGCAGAGAAGAGAGAAAGAGGAAAAGCAAAAGAAAGAGCATGAGGAAAGGCAAAAGAAAGAACAAGAGGAACAGCAGAAGAGAGAGCAGGAAAAAGTGCGGAAGGAGTCCCAAGTCGAAAAGCAAAAACAAACCCCCATTGATGTCAATATAGATACTCGTATTGACCCTAAATTGCTCCAGGAATGGAAGCAATTTGATTCCATCATCAGTGGGTTGGAATGTTCAAAGGATACAGACACTTCCAAGACAACGGATACGCAGGACATCACTTCACCTCAGGTTCTAAGTGGAACCAGCGGCCCACCCATTTCTAAAGAAGTTGAGGTAATACCAAAGGACCCCTCCGACCAAATCATTTTGCAGGTAGAAGATATTCCTCCCTTGGATGTCTTCTACAGCCCAAGGCATAAAGCAGTGGTTAAACGACAAAGGAAAAGAAGAAGGACTGATCAACCTTCCCTTTTCCCAGAGCAAACTATTACGGGCAATGTGGTTTGGAAGGAGGAATTTGACCCCTCCGACGACCTGACAAAACTGTCGCAGTATGCGGGAGCCTATTCGGCAGCAACAATTGATAAGGCATCGGAGGTAAGTCTTCTACTGAAAACCAAGGATCAAGAGATTTTCTCATTACAGGCAGAGTTAGCTAAGACAAAGCAAAAGGCAGAGCAGCAATTGTTGACACAACAGCAAGTGAACAGTCAACTAACTCAACAATTGCAGGCAAAAAAGCAAAGGATCGACCAAAGCGCGATCCAGAAACAAAAAGAATTAGCAGAGGCATTGGCACAATTGAAGGCAGCGAACGAGCAAATGGTGAAGACAAAAGATGAGCAAATCACTCAATTATCATCACAGCTCGAGAAAATAAAGGGCGTTCCACAAGTGGCTGAATTTAGAGCAGAAGCATTACAAATAAACACTGCATTAATATCCCAAATTAAGCTTCTGTGTCAAAAAATCGCCCAGGCAGAGCCACTGTGTGAATTAACGGCATCCATTAATAAGCAGGTAGAGAAGGCCAGAACTGAATTGGATCGAGCCGAAGAAACCATAGCTGCATTTCTTGACTGGAAAGATTCTGATCAAGGACAAGCGGCGAATTTGCCCAGGATCCTAGAAACACATAAAGATATACTCTTTACGGAATGGCAGTCCCAGTTAGTGAGAGCAGAGAGGGCAGCTTCAAGATGTAAATCAACTTCCAGCAATCTAGTTGAACTGGTTAATAACACCCTCTATTTATCAAACATGATCTCCCAATGCACTCCAGGAAAGTTGACAACAACGAACACATTGGAGCAATCATGTTATCCTGATTTAGAGGAAAAGGGGATATTAATCGCTGGGATTAACAGTTTAACCTGGGACACATATTGGTTCTTCCTGGTAAAGCCGCATACACAGAGAGTCGCCCTTAAGTGCCTAACAGATGCGATCGGGTATATGATTCCCGATATTCAGGATGCCACCTATGCCACCCAGCTCAGTTCACGCCTCAACAAACCTCCTGAAGTAGAGCCAATGCTTGTGATAAGTCAGCTCAGATTTAAAGGCAAGCAGCCTACTTGATGAATCATGCCGCTGAGTGCCAGATCGCTGAGAAAAATAGGATCAAAATTTATTGATACCGATTTAGTAGGATTTCAGTTTATTAGATATTTAGATTAATTTAGTATTTATAGACCCTTTCATTGTTTTGGAAAGGGTCGTAAAGTTTTGTACCAGACTTAAAGACTGAAGTTTGCACTATTGTGCTTCAGTCAATATTCTTTTATGAAACTGGACCAGTTGTTCTTAATTCAACAAGGAAGTTTCTTATGCAATGGTGCACTATTGTCTTTGTTGAAAATGTTTCTGCGTTGAAGGAAGAATTACAAGTAGCGATTGATATTGGGAGTGTCAAGCAGCTCATATGGTATTTCTATCTATGTCTGAATTCATTCCTTTCATATGAATTGTTATGTGATTATTCTTGCTATTATTGATTATATGCATGCGCTGTAACAACAGATCTATATTCATTCCACTATTGGATGTTTTATGATGTGCCTTTCTTTTTAATCATGTATATGTCAATGATATAAATGATAAGTGTGGTAATATCGCTTTAATCGCTTTGCTTAACTATTTAAGCATAGTAATCATGAATGAAATAATATCCATGTCTGTTAAATGGAGTCATCTATATGCCTGTTTATAGACACGGATCATCAAGCGCTGCACTTTAAAGTTCAATAAGTTCCCGGGATAGGTCATAGTTATTGTATTCTTGTTAATAGTTTTAGTTATTCGCTCACCGCTAGTTTAGTTTATAAATCATCCATTCATCCCATTTATCCAGTTTTGGGAAACTGGTCCCATTATCCCCAGTCGGAGCCACTATTCCAAACGGAAAAGGAACTGTACTAAGGTCCGGATCGGGTGGTTATCCCCAATGTTGTTGCAGCGATTTTCGAGGCCTCAACATTTTTGGCGCTAGAAGGAGGGCCTGACTGTGAATGGCAAACAAACCCAAATCTGCAAGCCATTCTAAGAGTAATTCTCCCTCTGAATCCCCTCGAACTTCTCATTCGCATGCTGGTTCTCCAGTATCCAAACAAGAAGAAGAGGAATCAACTACCACTGCTCAAACCCATCATACTCCAGAACAATTAAGTCTTGAATCACCTGAAGTCCAGTCTCTTATCCACAAACTTCAGAGCTTCTCGATTTCACCACAGAAATCTGAGGTATCACAAAGCAGTGCGACTTCGCAGTTCAATTTACCTCACCCTCTCACCAGACTTCAGAGCGAAAAGCTCGGTATTGAACCCACTGAGTTCCCTTTACCCAAAAGGAAAAAGGCGAAGAAATATACTGAAGGATCTGACAGTGAAGAGCTTTCATCCACATCCTCCATTGCATCTTCTCCTCTGCAAAGTCAACCATCCACTCCCCCATTACATATTGTTGTTCACCAGGGATTAGAAGCTTCAACATCCCAACCTGCTCACTCCTCAACATTATTTCCTTCCCAGACATCTGGAGTTCCAACAGTAGTACCAACTACTACTGCTATTATAATGGCAGATCCATGGACCAAACTTGGTGCAGTCAATATGCCTGCACCATTGCGTCCATTACCAGATGCTCCTGAAAAATGGCTACCCAAGTTCAATCCAGATGATGGGACCCAGGCTGAGGAACACATTAATAATTTCATGTTAGCAGTCAACTTGAAAGGAGTAACAGAACAAGATGTTGTTGTTAGACTCTTCCCTTACACCTTGTAAGGATCAGCAGGATCCTGGTATTTTTCCCTACCATCTGGTTCCATTACCAGTTGGAACACTTGCCAAGAGCAGTTTCTTACCAAATATGGAGATGATAGGTCTTTGGCTACCCTAATAAACGATCTCTCCAATCTGAGAATAGAGCATAGGGAACCAATTAAGGAATTTAATGCCCGCTTCAATAAACTCCTGAATAAAATCCCTACAGCCTCCAAACCAAGTGAACAAATTCGAAGCGAATGGTATATCACCGCCCTACCTGCCAATATAGCCATTTTTGTAGACAGGGTTGGGAAACCTACCTTAGCTGAAAACATGAGAGAAGCACTTGTTGTGGAAAAACACATCAATGCTCTAGAGAAGAAAGCTGCTCTGGAAGACAGAAAAGCCAAAAAAGTCTCTTTTAAAGATGACTCAAGAAAGAAGACCCCAAAAGACCCATATGACATGGAAGGTTTGCAAAATGTCCTAAAAAATTTATCAAATGAAATGGTTGAGATAAAGAAACAGGTAGCCGAAACCTCAACCAAAAGACCCTTTAGAACTTATAAGAGAAATGAATCAAAGCCACCAAATGTCATATCTAATGCAGATTCAGAGCAAGAAGAAGAAGAGGAAGAGGAAACGATTTCACCAACTAGTGATGAGGAAGAAGTAGTAGAATGTCATGGAATGTGGGATTTTATACTCCCCAACTCTGATACCGATAATGAAGAGGAAGCATTCCCGGTCACTACTAGGAGTAAAAGTACTTCCGAACCTGTTCAGGTAACATCAAAGAAAAGGAGTGCTGGTGCCGCTACAACCAAAGAAAAAACACCTGCAGCAGTTCCCCAAAACCAGCCTTCAACTTCTAAAACTCCTTCAACATCTAAAACATTAGTGGTATCCGATTCAATGGAGTATAACATTGTTGATGACATGAAGAAAACTAAAGCAAACATTACTATGTTTGAACTTAGTAAATTAAAGCATCAGCAGAAATTACTTCTTAAAGAATTGAATGTTGTTCCTTCTACACCTCTTCCCAGTGCAAAAGCTGCTAATGATTCAGGCCAACCTCCTCCAGGTATGGTTGAAGCTACCGATTCAGTTCTGATTGGAGATAGATCAAATTCTCATACTCCACCCTTCCTTCTAACCTATGAGATCTATAACAGAAACCTGCACAACTGTTTAATTGACTCAGGGGCATCGTCTAACATAATGCCAGCTTCAGTTTGTTCTAAACTGAACATTGAACCCCAGAAGTCTGCTATTCATATTGTACAGTTGGACAGGACCAAAGTACAGGTTGTGGGAGAGATTAATTCCGTAACTATCAGGTTGTCTGCAGATCCCAGAGTAGTACAAAGGATTGACATCCTAATAGCCGATATACCTGAATTTTACGGTTTAATTTTGAGTAGGGATTGGTCCGAAAAATTGCATGGGTATATTTCCACTGATTGGTCACATATGTGGCTTCCCTATAAGGGTAAGCCAAATCAAATAAGGATCGATCGAGAGAAACATATGACCCATACAGTTACTGAATTTGAGCAAGAAAACCAACCCGTAGCGTTCAACAACAACATTTTGGGGAATTATTCATCAGAGTCATTCTTTGGCAACTTTGTTGCCCAACCATCCCCTTTCTCAGTCAATCATTTTACATCTTAGATTGAGAATTTTTCACAAACAGATAGGTCTAGATGTTTCAATGATACTGAGAAAATTGTAAATACAATTGTTAATACTTCTCTATTTTGGTTAGCCCACAAGGAGAAAAGACAATGGTGTCCTGTAGGATAGAATTTGAATGCACTAACAATACAGCCGAATATGAAGCCTTAGTCCAAGGATTATATAAAGTAATCGGCCTTAAAGTGCAATATCTAAAAGTATTCGGCGATTCTGAAATTGTTGTTAAACAGGTGAGGAATGCAATCCATTGTCTTTCAAATCACCTCAAGCATTATCAATCGCTAGTACAAGAACTTACGTCGCACTTCTCCGCATTCAACATTTCCTCCATCCCTAGGTCTCAAAACTCGGCAGCCGATCTCCTAGCTAATGTAGCTTCCAAGCTCCTACCTTCTGAAGACTACAGCCCAGATAGATTTTCCGTAGAATTGCTTTTTAGGCCTTCAATTCCTGACAATGTCACTAATTGGAGAGTATTCAACCATGATGAGGATATTTTACAATTCTTAACTTCTGAAAAGTCCTATGATAATCAAATCATTGAGGAAGATGAACATGACTCCCAAATGAGAGAAACACCTCAGGAAAATGCAATTCCTAAGCCTGTGGTAAAGCTGGAGGATCTTTATGATATTAAATACAGGTTTAAACCTGTGACTAATTCAAAGCTCCAAAGCTCTACCCTAAGGTTTGAATTGATAAATCTAGGTACTGAGCAAGCTCCTCAAAATATTAATTTAGGATTAGGACTTTCCTTTGAAGAGAAAGAGGCATTCATTAAACTGTTAACGAAAAATAAACAGGTTTTTGCTTGGAAATATGATGATTTGAAGACATATGATACATCTATTATCCAGCATACCATTCCGGTACTCCCCGATCAGAAACCGATTCAACAGAAGTTAAGAAAAATACATCCAAACTTAGAGAGCCAGATAAAATCGGAACTTAACAAACTCTTGAAAGCCAAGATTATTTTTCCTGTCTGACACTCAAACTGGGTCTCTAATATGGTGCCAGTCAGAAAGAAAAATTGCGACATTCGGATCTGTATTGATTTCAGAAATTTGAACAAAGCGAGCTTGAAAGACAATTTCCCATTACCTACTATGGAGCAAATACTTCAATCAGTAGCAGGCTCTGAATTGATGTCCTTTCTAGATGGTTTCTCAGGATATAACCAAGTCCTGGTTCATCCTGATGACCAGCCTAAAACTACATTCAGAACAAAATGGGGAACATATGCATATCAGGAAATGCCTTTGGGACTTATAAATGCAGGAGCGACATTCCAAAGAGCTATGGATATAGCTTTTAGAGGGTTGATTAATAGAACAGTAGTCGTCTATCTAGACGATATTACTGTATTCTCTAAGGACAGGTATAATCATTTGCATGATCTAAATCAAAATTTTCAACGTTGCAAAAGATATGGTATTTCCCTTAACCCTAAAAAGTCTTTCTTTGCTCTTGACCAAGGAAAGCTCTTAGGCTTTATTGTGTCTAAAGATGGCATTTATATTGATCCTGATCGGATCAAAGAAATCTCTGAAATCCCTTTCCCGCATAATAAAAAATCGATGCAGTCATTTTTAGGCCAGATCAATTTTGTTAAAAGATTTGTTCCAGATTTTTCTCAAATTATTTTGCCACTTCAAACAATGATTAAGAAAAATTCAGTCTTTAAGTGGGGATCAGCAGAAAAAGAAGCTTTTGATCTAATCAAGCAATCAATAATCAATGCCCCAGCCTTAAATACTCCAAATTTTTCTAATCATTTTACATTGTATACCATCGCATCCAACTCATCGTATGCTGCAGTACTCACGCAACTAAATGATCACGATCTGGAAGCACCCATTTCATTTTTTAGCTCAAATCTTCAGGGTGCTGAATTGAATTACTCCGAAGTAGAAAAACAAGCCTTTGTTGTATTTAAAGCAGTCAAACATTATAGACCCTTCCTTTTGAAAACCCACACAAAAGTTATAGTTCCTTTCCCTGTAGTTAGGCAACTATTAATCCAAAAAGAACTGGGTGAAAAAAGGGCAAATTGGGTCACAGCGCTTCAAGAATATGACTTAGAAATTAGGCCAGCAAAGATTGTTAGGGGCCAAGGTTTTTGCAGGATATTGGTAGGAGCATCCAACATTCCAGAATCAAGCGATACAGATCAAACTAAAGAAATCAATCAGATAAGTGTTACTGATTCTGAATCTCAATATGCAGATTTAATCTTTTATTTAAAGAATGGCTATGCACCTCCAAACTTGTCTTACAAGAACAAAAGGGCCATTAGGTTGAAAGCAAAGAATTTTACAATTATTGATGATGTGCTTTTTAAGCAGAATTATGATTCTATTTTATTAAGATGCCTTGAGAAACCTGAAGCGCAAAAGGTTTTGCAGGAGTTACATGATGGACCAGCAGGAGGACATTTTGGAGCTGACACAACAGCTCACAAAATTATTCATGCTGGATACTATTGGCCCACTCTGTTTAGAGATGCCCACGAGTATGTAAGGAAATGTCACAATTGCCAAACTTCTAGTGGAAGACAACGCAGATCAGCTTTCCCTCTGCAACCAGTCAACATTGAACAACCATTTGAGCAATGGGGATTGGACATCATTGGGGAGATTACTCCACCTTCTTCCAAACAGCATAAGTATATCCTTACTGCTACCGATTATTTTACTAAATGGGTCGAAGCAATTCCTTTGAAGACAGCAAATTCTGAAGCAATCATTGAATTCATAGATCAATTCATCATTACCAGGTTTGGTGTCCCAAATGCTCTTGTTTTTGATAATGCATCTTATTTCTCAGGCAATGCTATGTTTGATTTCACTATTAAAAGAGGATTTAAATTGAAATATTCTGCTAATTACTATCCCTGGGGTAATGGTTTAGCGGAATCTACTAATAAAAATCTGATCAAAATCATTAAGCGAACTATCGAACAGAATCATAAAAACTGGCATAAATCCTTAATGTTTGCTTTATGGGCTGATAGGATAACACAGAAAGCTTCTATAGGATCTTCCCCATTCAACCTTGTGTATGGAAAAGAAGCAGTACTACCCACAAATCTTGTTTTTCCTTCTCTAGCCCTAGTTCAGTTCATTGAGGAAAGTCCTTCCTCTTCTATTCAGCTTAGACATGATCAAATTCTAAAATTAGAAGAGGAAAGAGAAAAAGCCAGGGTTATTCATGCCAAACATCAGCAAGTCATCAAGGCAGCTTTTGATTCAGTCTCATCCGGTTCAAAACAATTTCAAGTCGGTGATTTAGTTCTGAAATGGGACAAAGCCCATGAGGACAAGGGAAAACACACCAAGTTCCAGAAGATGTGGCTTGGACCATTTTAGATCTGTGAAAAGATAGGCCATTCGACCTTTATATTGCAAGACTTATCAGGGTTGAGAGATTCTCTCCCTGTTAATGGCCTTATCTTGAAGAAATTCTTTAATTGAAGAGGTAACCCCTTCTCCTTTTAGTTTGATAGATTTTTTGTAGTTTGTAGGATTTGTAGAAAATAATGTTGTAAGGTATCTACTATTGACCTTTGCTGTGTTTCAAAATTTGATCTACAGAAGTAGTGTGATATTTGCTTTTAAAATAATAGAACTCTTAACCAAAAGGGATAATTTCTAGGAAATTAGGTATCATTGTATTCTGAAACCACATTTCAAGTTTTGTGAACTCCTCTCAAAGTTTAAAAGTATTGTAAATCATTTTCTATTTTCAAATTGGTCTCAAAAAGTTATCAATATCAAGATAGAAGCTAATCCAATTTCAGCATCTTCAACTCTTACCCTGTCATCCATTTACTCTTAAGGAGAAGATTGTTCATCCCATTCACTAAAGTTTATGATTACTCAGAGTGTAATTCTAAAATATCTGATATTAAAGATAAGAGGTCTTATTACAAGCCTGCTTACCATGTTCATAGGGAAATAGTTTAACCGACATTACCAATACTGCATACCATAACAGGGTAATGGCTTAACAATTTTAAGACAAGGGGTCTCATCACGAGCCAGCTTGTTCGGTTAGATTACTACCAGTGAATGGCATTGTCAATAGCTGGCCACCAAACCAGGACAATGGCTTTTTATCTTATCAATAACAGAAAAAGGAAATGAAATACAAAATATGAAAACATGTTTTGAATTCATTCTGTTAGTCACACTCTTAATTGGATGGAACAATGGACAATAGCATGGTTAAAAGGTATCCCTGTCGAAACTATAAACGTTTGCTGGCAGCAGAGGCTCTACCTATGACAGAAGAGTTCATTATAAAAGCTGATTTGGAAAGGTTTTATGTTTTATCATTATAAACCAATAGAGGCCTATTTAAAACTTAGAATGTATCTATTTTCTTAAAAAAGAGAGGAAATTAGCAAAAATAGATTCATTTTACTTGGAATGCATATATACCTAGTTATATTAGAATTTTCCCCTTTGATTAGAACTCTATTTTGCAAAAGTTTAAGTATTTCTATGCTTTTCAGAGATAACTGGTTCTTCCAGCGAATCGCCAATTGTTGTGCCGTGCAACAACCCCCCATTTCATATCATTTATATTTACAAAATTATCATATGAAATGGGTCCCTTTAGAAGTTAATTGGTATCAATATTGCATTATTTGAAAAAGGTCCGAAAACCAAATGAAGACATTATATAAAACCTTTTGAAAAACCCATTTTGATCAAATAAAACAATCTTTTCTCATTGCGATAAAGAGATCGCAAGATCGCATATCGCAATGACATAGAAAACACAAATAAGTGACATATGGGTTCCCGCCGATGCGATATCGCTATCGGCTATCGGCGATACTCTATATGCAGTCTTAAAGCACCCCAAGCCTTTCACCCCGATGCGATGAGATATCGCAATCGGCAATCGGCAATATCCTATGCACAATAATAAGGCGCCCAGGTCATACCCCCGATGCGATGTGATATCGCAATCGGCAATCGGCGATACACTATCTATGAACATTGTTATGCCCATTCACCCCGATGCGATGTGATTTCGCTATCGGTGATCGGTGGTATGTGTCAACATAAGGATTTAAGTGTTCCCGACGCCCGATTATGATATAGCGCGGATTTCAAAAAACCATTAAATGGAGGGATATTATGATCAAATCATATTTAAAGCTTAATCTGCTAAGCAATGATGCACCTGCACCCAACCGCCAAAACATCCATAACACGCTTAAATGGGTCATTCGGCCGAATAATGGTATAATGGGCATTTAAGGGGTGGCAGGTTTTAAACGACCATTTAATGTAATTGTAAGATCTTCCCATGGATTGTATCCGTGGCCATTTTTAGAGTTAACCTCTTAGCACGCTTTGATCGATATATCGTTCCCATATTGGATTTTCATTGGCATATCTTTGTGTTACGTTTATTTTCACCTCTGTGAAGAATTCATCCAAAGGAGAAAGCTCAAGCAAAATGGGGAAGAAATCCAAGAAGACCACAAGCGCTTCCGCTACACCAGCTGTAGGACAAGCTGTCGTAGACAAAAAGAAGGGATTGATATCTGATGCTACATGTTTGGGTCTCGTCAGAGTTACTTGGCAAGGTACCTACAACCTGATAGAAGCCAAAGAACCAACAGTGACAACAGTAGAAGCTACTGTGGATTTAACTCGGAAATCTGAGGGTACTCTCAAGGACTTAGCCGACTCCTTCCTTCACAGGATAGTAGCCAGGGAACAAATTCTCCCATACACAGACGTAGTGCGGTGGGCAATTGAAGAAATCCCAATCTTGGATAGAACCTTCAGCACTAGAGACAGGAGGATTTTCGGGTCATTCAGAGTTGATGATTTGAGGCAAATGTATCATTTTCCTGAGCCAGAGAAGATATATAATAAGGCGTTCCTGGAGAAATTCACAAACGAAAATGAAGTTGAATCCGAACCCATCTGGGATTGGAGAAAAAATCCAGAAAAGCACAAACATGAGTCGTCTGGTAAGTACTCAGTTGATTCCCTGGCTTCTCCTTATTGCTATGCTGGAATAATGATGTGTAGATTGTGGGGATTGCATGACTCTGCTAATTTTACCATAGAAATGGTTCCCCTAATGGAAGCAGCATGCAACAGTGTAATTATGGATTGGGCCACTATCCTCTCAGACAAATTAGCAACAGCTATGCTTGAGTTTAGAAACAAGACCCGTATTTCTGAAAGGGTAATTCCCCCATTCTACTACAGTGCCTATATTCTAGATACCTTGTGTTTTAACTCTGAATTCCCCGTACTCGGCTGGAGGTGGACTACACAAGACCCCACGCCTATTCATATATATCATCAGAAATTGTGGAAATCTTCTTATAAACATCATCTATACCAAGTCTGTAATGGCTTTATGTTGCCTATTTATTATTCCATTTTCGATAAACCTGCTCCCAAGATTTCTTATCAAGCCGGAATTGATTTAACCGCAATAGGTAGATGGTTTGGAGAGGAGAGATTTACCTACATAAGAGTTTTCAGTAGCCAAGCCGACCCCCATGTCCTCCCTTTATACATACCTGATAAACTGCTGGCAAGGGAAATCGCTTACCAGATTATGGCTGAGAGTGTTACACAGACTCTCAAGAAGGAAAAGAAGAAGGGCTGGCCCTCTTTTCCCTTGAGGTGTGGTGTCTATACTCTGCATGATCTCAAACATGCAGAAAAGGAAGCCACAAAGATTCAATCCTTAACTCTGGCGACTCTCCCAAATAGGCAGTTTGATCCAAATAAAGTTGCCTATAATGCGCTAGAACAGGCCAAATTGACAAGATTTGACCATAAAGAAGATATGTTTGACGACCTATTCTCTTCAGCTGAGACAATAAATCAGGTTAAAGCATTCGCCAAAGAGAAATATAATGATGAAGGGTTGACTGAATTTAATAAACTTAGAGAACAGAGGTTGCAAACTCTGCCTCTAGATTTACTAGCGACAACCTCAGTGACATCATCAAGCAAGCCTGGTCGGCAACAGTCAAAGGAACCTCCGGTTATAACAAAGGATCATAAGAAAGAACAGGAGGAAAAGAAGAGGAGAGAACAAGAAGAAAGGCAGAGAAGAGAGAAAGAGGAAAAGCAAAAGAAAGAGCATGAGGAAAGGCAAAAGAAAGAACAAGAGGAACAGCAGAAGAGAGAGCAGGAAAAAGTGCGGAAGGAGTCCCAAGCCGAAAAGCAAAAACAAACCACCATTGATGTCAATATAGATACTCGTATTGACCCTAAATTGTTCCAGGAATGGAAGCAATTTGATTCCATCATCAGTGGGTTGGAATGTTCAAAGGATATAGACACTTCCAAGACAACGGATACGCAGAACATCACTTCACCTCAGGTTCTAAGTGGAACCAGCGGCCCACCCATTTCTAAAGAAGTTGAGGTAATACCAAAGGACCCCTCCGACCAAATCATTTTGCAGGTAGAAGATATTCCTCCCTTGGATGTCTTCGATAGCCCAAGGCATAAAGCAGTGGTTAAACGACAAAGGAAAAGAAGAAGGACTGATCAACCTTCCCTTTTCCCAGAGCAAACTGTTACGGGCAATGTGGTTTGGAAGGAGGAATTTGACCCCTCCGACGACCTGACAAAACTGTCACAGTATGCGGGAGCCTATTCGACAGCAACAATTGATAAGGCATCGGAGGTAAGTATTCTACTGAAAACGAAGGATCAAGAGATTTTCTCATTACAGGCAGAGTTAGCTGAGACAAAGCAAAAGGGAGAGCAGGCAGAGCAGCAATTGTTGACACAACAGCAAGTGAACAGTCAACTAACTCAACAATTGCAGGCAGAAAAGCAAAGGATCGACCAAAGCGCGATCCAGAAACAAAAAGAATTAGCAGAGGCATTGGCACAATTGAAGGCAGCGAACGAGCAAATGGTGAAGACAAAAGATGAGCAAATCGCTCAATTATCATCACAGCTCGAGAAAATAAAGGGCGTTCCACAAGTGGCTGAATTTAGAGCAGAAGCATTACAAATAAACACTGCATTAATATCCCAAATTAAGCTTCTGTGTCAACAAATCGCCCAGGCAGAGCCACTGTGTGAATTAACGGCATCCATTAATAAGCAGGTAGAGAAGGTCAGAACTGAATTGGATCAAGCCGAAGAAACCATAGCTGCATTTCTTGACTGGAAAGATTCTCATCAAGTACCAGCAGCGAATTTGCCCAGGATCCTAGAAACACATAAAGATATACTCTTTACGGAATGGCAGTCCTAGTTAATGAGAGCAGATAGGGCAGCTTTAAGATGTAAATCAACTTCCAGCAATCTAGTTGAACTGGTTAATAACACTCTCTATTTATCAAACATGATCTCCCAATGCACTCCAGGAAAGTTGACAACAACGAACACATTGGAGCAATCATGTTATCCTGATTTAGAGGAAAAGGGGAGATTAATCGCTGGGATTAACAGTTTAACCTGGGACACATATTGGTTCTTCCTAGTAAAGCCGCATACACAGAGAGCCGCCCTTAAGTGCCTAACAGATGCGATCAGGTATATGATTCCCGATATTCAGGATGCCACCTGTGCCGCCCAGCTCAGTTCACGCCTCAACAAACCTCTTGAAGTAGAGCCAATGCTTGCGATAAGTCAACGCAGATTTAAAGGCAAGCAGCCTACTTGATGAATCATGCCGCCGAGTGCCAGATCGCTGAGAAAAATAGGATCAAAATTTATTGATACCGATTTAGTAGGATTTCAGTTTATTAGATATTTAGATTAATTTAGTATTTATAGACCCTTTCATTGTTTTGGAAAGGGTCGTAAAGTTTTGTACCAGACTTAAAGACTGAAGTTTGCACTACTGTGCTTCAGTCAATATTCTTTCATGAAACTGGACCAGTTGTTCTTAATTCAACAAGGAAGTTTCTTATGCAATGGTGCACTATTGTCTTTGTTGAGAATGTTTCTGCGTTGAAGGAAGAATTACAAGTAGCGATTGATATTGGGAGTGTCAAGCAGCTCATATGGTATTTCTATCTATGTCTGAATTCATTCCTTTCATATGAATTGTTATGTGATTATTCTTGCTATTATTGATTATATGCATGCGCTATAATAGCAGATCTATATTCATTCCACTATTGGATGTTTTATGATGTGCCTTTCTTTTTAATCATGTATATGTCAATGATATAAATGATAAGTGTGGTAATATCGCTTTAATCGCTTTGCTTAACTATTTAAGCATAGTGATCATGAATGAAATAATATCCATGTCTGTTAAATGGAGTCATCTATATGCCTGTTTATAGACACGGATCATCAAGCGCTGCACTTTAAAGTTCAATAAGTTCCCGGGATAGGTCATAGTTATTGTATTCTTGTTAATAGTTTTATTTATTCTCTCACTGCTAGTTTAGTTTATAAATCATCCATTCATCCCGTTTATCCACTTTTGGGAAACTGGTCCCATTATCCCCTGTCGGAGCCACTATTCCAAATGGAAAAGGAGTTGTACTAAGGTCCGGACCGGGTGGTTATCCCCAATGTTGTTGCAGCGATTTTCGAGGCCTCAACGTTACCATACCTTTTGAGTAAGTATAAAAAGACGTTTTATTTATTTACCATACCTCCAGTTTACTTATATTTTTATTTGTTTACACCCTTGCATATATATAAGGTGACTGATGGAGTAAATATAAAAAATGTTTTATTTATTTACCATACCTCTCATTTATTTATATTTTTATTAATTTACCATACTTTTTTTATAAATATGGTATTTGGGCCTTTGGCCCATAGGATGCACTTAAATAAAACCTATTCTTGAAAATGGGCGAACGGATTCACTTAAATAAAATCTATTCTTGAAAATGGGCGAATGGAAGGTTGTAACTCCTAATTCCAAGGGCTAAATTTACCTTTTTAACCCTCTCCCTTAAAATAAGGTGGACTATTTGAGTTGATTTGTAAAAATGTACTATGATACAAAATATTCGCCCACTAAAAATTTAAAACCCCTTAATTTCGCCAAAGGGCGAACATTCGCCCCTAAAATTTTCTATGTTATACAGTGATAGCCAGAGTACCATACATCTTGCAAAGAACTCTGCATTTCATTCCAAGACTAAACATATACAGCTCAAGTACCATTTCATACGATCAGCATTGGAAGATGGACAGTTGAAGCTGGAAAAGATACACACTAGCCAGAATCTTTTAGATATGTTAACAAAACTTGTAACCAGGGAGAAACTAAGAATCTGCTCAGTTTCAATTGGTCTTCAAGTATGATGAAGAAGATGAGAAATAGCGAAGTCCAAAGTGGAGTCATTGTCTAGCAAATGAAGCAGTGGTTGAGTTGCTATAATCAGTCTCCAAGTGGGAGATTGTTGGATGTGGAGCCTAATTATCTTCTATATTCAGAGGTCTTAGCTAGATGTATACCCCAAGAAGATTGTACACCCCTCCACGTGGGGGTGGTTGGGGGGGGGGGGGGGGGTCTGGGAGGGAATTTTCTGCGGGGTTTCGGGGGTGGGGCTGATCCCCCCAGCTGGGGGGGTCCGGGGGCCAGCGGTCCCCCAGCGAGGTTTTGGGGGCAGCACCCCCGAAGCTAAAAACAAATGTAAAATTATAGTAATTTCTAGTCATTCTGGGTCGTTCATTAGGCGGATGATCTGGCGGTAGATGTTATGTTTAATTTAGGGTTTTTTTCCCTAGAAGGAAACCCCTCACTATATATGATGGAATTGTATTACGTCTATACAGATTTGTATTCTGAGTGAGGAAGAGAGAGGAGATTGAGAGTGAAGAGGGTGTTATAGCGGATCTGCTATAGGTTGTATCTCTTCAGTTTGTTGGATAATATAAAAATAAGGACTAGTTGTTTCTCTGTGGACGTAGCCCAAACTGGGTGAACCACGTATATATGTGTCTCTCTTGTTTTATACGTTTTTTGTGTTTATATTTCTACAATATTTTATGTGTTCCATTGCTCTATAATATATAATTTTCTAACACTAGGCAGTTTTCAAGCCGAAGTTGTCTCGATATGAGTGAATTTCATAAACATACACCTTATTATGCCATGGAAACATGATGAAGAAGGAGATGAAGGAGTACAACATATTGAAAGACATTCTTGAAGCTTAGTACGAAAGCTAATCAATCAAGAGAAAGAAAAGGGACACCAGTTTGCGATCACCATTCAAGACGTGAGATCATTGAAGATCCTATATCACCAAGCCATGCGGAGGTGAAAAGAAGAGAATTCTCAAGTAGATCTGCAACACAAAGTAGTAGTAGTGGCTTGAAGATTCATGTAAAGTGGAAGTCCAAAAGACATGTATGGAATATTAAGAGTCAGGTAAAGTTGAAAAGTCATAGGAAGTCAAACAGTCATGAGGGTGGATGAAGAGTCATGAGGAAGCTGAAGCATCACTTCCTCATTGTTATATATACACCCTCATTTTAAGAGCAAAGAACTTTTCACCTTGGCTCCTCCTGCAAGGCATTAGAAAGATAAGCTAGTTCTTTTGAGGAGCAAGGAGTGACTCTAATTCTCCACTATTGGAGCTAGCGATGTTCATTGTATACATGTCTCTTAGAACTTTTACTTAATATAAGAAGCCCTATGGACCACTATGTTCTTCATTCATGGATTATGGGTATTTTTAAGATTGTTCTATGAATGTTCGTAATTCATGTTTTCTTTCATTTTTCCTAAAGTAGTTGAACTATTTGGATTATTTTGGTACTTATTATATTGAGAATGTGTTGTAATTTCTATTATCATTGTCACATCCTCATGGACTATTCCGTTGGATATTACACAAATCTTCCTTGTTACATTGGTTGCAATGATTGTCGAATCTTTGCGGACTATTCGACTTGATGTTGTATGAATATCTCTTGTTCTTGTGTGTATATACTAGGGTGGTACTACTACCTCTCTCTTAGAGGCTCACTTTTCCTCCCCTCCACAGTGACAGATGTTTGGCACACATACGATTAAACACTCACCAGGAAAACAACCTTTCTTTTCAAAGTGAATTCACACTCCACTCTCTTGCTGGCAGTTAGAGCTAAGGCACATATTTAAGATAACCAACAACCAGGCCATATTCCGGATGGGGCTCCTATCCCAAATGGTGTGAGTTATAATTGGGACCACATATTAGGGAGACCCCTTGAATGTTGGCGAGTTCAACACTGTCAACATTTCTAGCTCTAGAAGGAGGGCTAGATGACAAGTTCTGCCCATTGAGTTTTTTTTGAACCTCTTATGTTAGATGGCTCATCCTCAAATCATACTCTCGAGGTGTTAATTTATCCATTTATCAATTTTCAATCCTCGATGAGCCTCTATATCATTTGTCTTATTTAAATTTTGATCGCGAGGATGGAACATCTATAACTGCGCACATTTCTAATTTTCTGAAATTTTGTGAATACTACAAAATCAATGATGAAGAGTTTTCTTGTGTGATTTTCTTCCACACCCTTGAATCTCATGTTAATTAATGGTGCCATACCTTACCACCCATCTCCATCCATTATTTCCATCATTTTGTCAAGTAGCTTTATCAAGCCTTTGATAGGTATGATTACCGAGATGTTTATGAAAGAATCAATCAATTAAGAATGAAGCCTGATGAATCAGTTGAGGATTTAAATCGATTCCTTCACGTTTGTTATGAATTTAATAAAGAAGATACGGATTTGGATTTCTTTAAACAAAATTTTTAGCGTTTGGTTCATGTCTCTTTGCACTATGAACCTAAACCCCCTGATGTTGCTACTTCCCTAACTCTTGTAAATCAAGAGACACCTATAATTTCAGAGGAGGAATTTACTTCTCCTTTTGTTCTTTGTCCCCCTTTCCTAGTTTCGATGAGGGTTGCCTCCGTACGGTGATAATAAAGTTGGGAAATATGAAAATCAAATTCCTAATCCATTTTCTCATTCTTCTTCCGCTTTTCATGACTCAGAGTCGATGGAGGAAATCTCAGAATGGCTCATGAAGCCCATGGTGAAGACTAACTCCTCCAATTCACAAGATGATGTTGTTGTTCATAACCCTAGTCTCGAATATGATCTATATTTTTGTTATCCTCTATCATCTACATGTCGTAACTCTTTCTACCGTGATCCACTTAAACAATCTATTCCACTAGCTAGTTTTTCACACTCTCTTGATTCTCAATTGTTGGTTCAAATTGCGATCAGATACAAGGAAGTCACAGTACATAGGTAGAGGAGTAGAATGGTGAAGATTCTTTTAATATTTCTTATCTTTTTCAAAATCATCCATGTCCACACAATATGCTTCCATTCTTGGATTATTCTCAATCTGTTAATCTCGGTAGTGAATCAAATGCAATCAATTCTTTCAATCAATCCATGGCCTTGGACAACAATCACTCTAATGATTGTGAACTTTTTTATGAATGTGATCATGAATTCCCGGGTGCATCAACTGATCTTTTGGTTTCCCATGAAGATTTCACTTTAGATCTATAATTTGATTTGGTCAAAGAAAATGTGCTTATCGAAACTTCCTCTTCAACTCACTATCCCTTGTGCTCTACCATTTACGATGCATATACTTGTGACGAAGATACTCCATTCTCTTGAAGTCCTTCTTCCAATGAGTTAACCTCTCAATTGGAACAAGGTGGTGAGATTATCCATGCTGCAAATAAAAACAATCAAATCATTAAGTACTCTTTGTATCCCTCATAAACTCTTCTCTTGCATGAAGACAACTATTCAAATCAACTTGCTCACGAAATTTCCCCAATTCATTCATCTTCGAATTTTCTATTAGAAGAGTCTTTCAACTTGAGTAATCTAGTTGTTGAAGTTGAAAAATCCGGTAGAATTAGTAACAAAGATGGTTTTCATCTAGTGAGAAGTGGATTTATTGAAACAGTGGTAGTAATTATCCTCAAATCATGCATGATCTGGTTCCAGGAAAAATTTTGAGGATGGAAAGTTATCTTGAAGTTTAAAAATGTTGACGAATCTTACTAGTCCCTAATATGCAAACTATAAAATGTTTATTGATGTATTTGTAAAATTAGTCAAGTTTAAAATGATTTTAGATTTACTCTCTATAAAATGTTGGTGATTTTTAAGGTAAAATAATTTTATATTGTAAAATTTGGGCAAATAATTTTTATAAAAAATGGAATTTGGTGAATCTTCTTTTTGTTACAAAAATTGTAGAAAATTAGCCCACCCGCAAATATTAGCCCCCAAAATTTTCCATGTCTAGTTCAATCATCAAAATGCAATTTTACAATTTTACAGTTAATCGAAGTTGCCATTTTGAGCAAGCGTATCACTATCAATAAAGGCTATACTTTCTAGTTCATAATAGTTATTGCAAGACAGAGACACTAAATGCCTGAACCAACGAATTAATTGGAATTGAGGAGGCAAATATTTGGATGGAAATTGCATTAAAATTAATTTAAATCTAACATAAAACATATCCAAATTCTCATCTTCCATCCTACACAATTCTTCTAACTGATCACACACCTTTTCATAATCATATTCCTAAAATGTGTGAAGGAAAATCTTTGAAAATTTATCTCAACTACGTATAGAGGCAACTAGAAGTGATAAGCGTCAGTCTTTGTCTTTTCTTGTCAAAGTACGATTGAAGAGCATGCAAATAATATCTTCATCAATATTGAAATTATTGCAACTTAAAATAAATTGAAGTAGGTGACTAAAAGATGTCTTACCATTTTATTTTACCTAAGACAAGATCTTGATTGCCTTTACTGGAGTGGTTTTTAAATGTGGTCTGATAAAACAACTCCAAAGAAGTCTTTTACATGGAGCCATAGTGATAGAATAAAAATATTCAAACAAAACATTTCACTTGCTCTCCTTTTAGTGCCAAAAATGTTGAAGGCTCAAAATTCTCTGCCTTAGCATTATAAGGGAGACCACCCAGTTGGGACCTTAGAGAAGCTTCTTTTCCATTTGGAATGGTGGTTCCAACTGGTTAAACTAGGTCCAATTACCTTCTCTTTATCTCTACTAGCTTAAAGTACTACTTTCATGTACCAATAGAGAATAGACATTAGATCAACTCTCTTGTTGATTAGGCAAGAAAGTGATCCTTAAGCTGATCCCAAGCCACAACTAATATTTTTCTCTTTGATAAGAGGACTTCTAGAAATGTAAAATTAAATCTAAATGCAAGAAAAGTGATAGAAATCCTAAGCTTATCCCGATCAGGAAGATATAGATCTAACCCAACTGAGAGAAAAGTAATTAAATAATTGAGATTTCAACACACCTAGTTTATGATGAATATCTAGCTAATGAAGTATTTCAATTAATTGGTATTATAATTTACCAAATATGTTGTTTAGTTATCTATTAAGAATTAATAATGAACCAATAACATTAGGAAGTAGTTCTCGTAATGCTAATGGAAATTAAATCAGAATTAGATGATAGATTTCTGAGTAAATAATTACTCAGAAATTTAAGCATAAGAGCGTAAGAGGAAATTAACAACGGATATATGAAACAAAAATATTATATATCTAATCTATAAGAGATGAATTCATATCTACAATAGTGCATAATATAAATCCAATTAACATAACTCTTCCATCAAAATAAATTTCATATTAAAAATAATAGTATTTCTAATACAAATAAATTTGAACTTGTTCTCTTACTCTATTCTTTGAATCTGATCTCCTATAATCTTCTTCAAAGCATAAACTTTGTTTCAAAAAGAAAGAGCCACAATAGTGCAAGGTCTCCCTTTCATACACAATTCAGATTTGCAAAAGATAAATCTCAATATTCCTTAGATCTAAGATTGATCCTCTCTACCTACAACCTGAAATCCTTATTACAATTGTGTTTTAAGGATCACACGATTGCAGAAGAGAGAATCCCTTATTACATTCTATAAATCATTATTTATAATTACAAAATGAATTCCAAATAGGAGAGTTGTTTGAAGGAAAAAGTTACTCCAACAATTTTTATTTGTAGAAAAATATTTTTCTTCTATTGTTGGAGCAATTCCATTGATTGAAATCTATAACACAAATATCTCCAATCAAAACTTAATTAATTAAATAAATAAAAGGAAATATGACTTTTTCATTGATTCCTGTAAAGATCTAATTGTTCAAGGATAACATAGTCGAATGGATATGTATTCAACAAAGGTTATGAGCAAATGAAAATGCAGAAAATTAAACTCAATAAATTAACTTTGTTTAAAAATTAGGATCGTGATTTTATGCTAAATTTTAGACTCATTAAATGATCAAATATAATTATGCAACCACTTCAGAAATATTTTTCATGATTTTATCTATCTAACGAGTCGTCCTAGACTTTATTTGGCCAAGTAAAACTCAACTTATGAGCTTCCAAAGTTGAAGTGTCAAAATTGCCAGATCTCTGGAAAATTTGTTGCATGAAATTTTAATTAAAATCTATTCCTAAATTAAATCACAATTATTTCTTAATTATTATTAATTTAATTGTAATCATAAAATTAAATTAATTAATTATATACAATTAAAATAAAATTTAATTAAAAATTAAAATCGATTAAAAATTAATTATTATTATAATTATATTATATTAAAATTATAATTAAAATATATATTTTATTATAAAATTCATACTACAAAAGTAGAGTAAACAAAACAAAAAACATAGGTGGACATGAAATAAGAGGAGGGATTTAATGGAGGATTAAAATTAAATATTCACGACATAAAATTGAATATCGGAGGTGAACTAATATTGGATGTTTTAAACTGTGCACTGAATAAAAACGCCTATATTCCAATATCGAGATATTGAGACTTTTAAATATCAGAAATTTTTTAAATATTGGAAAAATTGTATCAGGTGTTTTTATATAGGGATTTTTGTAAAGGAAGGGAGGAGGTGAGGTGAAGTGGGGTCCAATTGGAGGGGAATTAAAAATCCTACAAAATTGACTACAACTACTTGCAATTTTAATATTTCGGGTCTCATAACTTCCTTCAAAATTATAAATTGGAATAAATTACTAAGATCACAAAGGCACATTATTTTAATTGTTCTACAATTTGGCTTGGGCAATTTTGTAGGACCATTAACAAAAAATGAAAAAAGTAGTAAAATCAACCAGGGATTAAAATTTACAATGAATTACGAATTTAATTACAAAAATTAAAATATTATACATTTTGTACATTTTTTAACCTAGGTGATAAAAATTATCGAACTTCGGACGAGCATCATTTGGAAACCATGTAAGCAATTGAGATGAAACAAGTACCAATGGAAAGCTAGAGAAAATTTGAGCTCAATGAAACAATCAAAATAGAAATCCAACTAAAATGAAAAATGGAAAAATTGTAAGACACTTTACCAAAAGAAAATATTAAAATGTGATTTTTGCCAAAAATTTATGGAAAGGGTCGCCATTATTTGAAGTAAATAAGTAAAAAATGGGAGGTGTTGGGTTTTCCATACAACATTATATCAACAGTGTTATGTAATGTCATGAGTTGCACATGCCACACTATTGTGGTTAATGATGTAAATTATGTTTCGAAAATGTCTTGTAAAGTGGAAGTCCAAAAGACATGTATGGAATATGAAGAGTTATGTAAAGTTGGAAAGTAATAGGAATTCATATAGCCATGAGGGTGGATAAAGAGTCATGAAGAAGGTGAAGCATCCCTTCCTCATTTTTATATATACACCTCAATGTAAGAGCAAAGGACATTTCACCTTGGCTCCTCCCACAAGGCATTAAAGAGATAAGATAGTTATTTTGAGGAGAAAGAAGTGGCTCCAACACTCCACTATTGGAGCTAGTGTTGTTCATTGTATATATGTCTCTTGGAAATTTTAATTAATATAAGAAGCCCTATGGGCCAACATGTTCTTCATGCATGGATTATGGATATTTGAAATTCTATTCTATGAATTTTTGTAATTCATGTTTCCTTTCATCTGTGCTATAGTTTAACTATTTCAGTTTTTTTGGTATTTATCATATTGAGAATGTGTTGTGATTTATATTATCATTGCCACATCCTCATGGACTATTTCGCTAGATATTAGGAAGATCTTCCTTGTTGCATTGGTTGCAATGACCGTCACATCTCTATGGACTATTTTTCTTGATGTTGTACGTATATCTCTTGTTCATGTGTGTATCTACTAGGCTGGTACTACTACCTCTACTTAGAGGCTCACTTTTCCTCCCCTTTGTAGTGAAATAAGTTTAGCACACATATGATTGAACACTCGCTAAGCACACCCCCTTTCTTTTCAAAAGTGCATTCACACTCCTCTCTCTCACTGACAATTAGAACCAAGGCATATCATTAAGATAATTGGAAACCAGACCATATTCCAGATGGGGATCCTATCCCAAAAAGTGTGAGGTCTAATTGAGACCACATATCAAGAAGACCCCTTTAATGTTGGTGGGTCCAGCACCGTCAACATTTCTGGCGCTAAAAGGAGGGCTAGATGACAAGTTCTGTCATTGAGTCTGTTTTGAACCTCTTATCTCAAATGGATCATCCTCAAATCTTACTCCCAAGGTGTTTCTCTAATTTATCCATTTATCAATTTTCAATCCCTGATGAGCCTCTCTATCACTTGTCTCAGTTAAATTTTGATGGTGAGGATGGAACATCCATAACTATGCACATTTTTTATTTTTTGAAATTTTGTGAATCTTACAAAATCAATGATGAAGAGTTTTCTTGTGTGCTTTTCTTCCTCACCCTTGAAGGTCGTGTTAATCAATGGTGTCATACCTTACCACCCACCTCCATCCATTCTTTCCATCATTTCCTCAAGGATCTTTATCAATCCTTTGATAGGTATGATTACCGAGATGTTTATGAAAGAATCAATTAGTTAAGAATGAAGCTTGATGAATCAGTTGAGGATTTCTCTAATATATTCCTTCACCTTTGTTATGAATTTCCTGCAGAAAATATGGATTGAGATTTCTTTAAACAAAATTTTCACTATTTGGTTCATGTCTCTTTGCACAGTGAACTTGAACCCCCTGATGTTGTTAGTTCCCCAACTCTTGTGAATCATGAGACACCTCTAATTTCAGAGGAGGAATTTACTACTCCTTATGTTCTTTGTCCTCCTCCTTTTCTAGTTACGAAGAGGGTGTCTTCGTACGATGATAATACATTTGGGAATCGGCAAATCAAATTCCTAATCCAGTTTCTCATTCTTCTTCCACTTGTCATTACTCAAATTCAATGGAAGAACTCCCAAAATGTCTCATGAAGCGCATGGTGAAGACCAACTCATCCCTTCTGCAAGATGTTCTTGTTCATAACTCTAGTCTTGAATCTGATCTATATTTCTGTTATCCTCTATCATCTACATGCCATAACACTTTGTACCGTGATCGTTCGACCAATCTGTTCCACCAACTAGTTTTTCACACTCTCTTGATTCTTAAGTTGTTGGTTCAAATTGCGATTAGATACAAGGTAGTCACATTACACAGGTAGAAGAGCAGGAAGGTGAAGATGCTTTTAATCTTTCTTATATTTTTCAAAATCCTCCATGTCAAAACAATGTGCTTCCATTTTTCGATTATTATCAATCTAACAATCTCGGTAGTGATTCAAATGATATCAATCCATGGCCTTGAAGAAAAATCACTTTGATGATGATGACTTTGTTGATGAATATGATCATGATTTCCCAGGTTAATCAACTAATTTTTGGGTTTCTCATGAATATTTCACTTTTTATTTAGCATTTGATTCGGTCAAATAAAATGTGTTTATCGAAAATTCCTCTTCATCTCACTATCCCTTGTGCTATATTGTTTGCGATGCATCTACTTGCAACGAAGATACTCCATGCTCTTCAAGTCCTTCATCTGATGAGTTAATCTCTCAATTGGCACAAGGCAGTGAGATTATCCATGATGCAAATGAAAACAATCAAATCATTGAGTACTCTTCACATCCCTCATCATTTCTTTTCTTGCATGAAGACAACTCTTCAAATCATCTTGCTCAAAAAATTTCCCCGATTCATTCATATTTGAATTTGCAATCAGAAGAATCTTTCAATTTGAGTAATCTAGTTGTTGAATTTGAAAAATCCGGTAAAATTAGTGACAAAGATGACTACCATCCAGTGAGAAGTGGCTTTATTGAAACTAGCGGTAGAAGTTATCCTCAAACCATGCATGATCTGGTTTAATCTTCAAAATGCAATTTACAATCCTAGAAATTTCTGAGACCTGTCAGGGAGTTGAGGCACTTCAACTTTTGTTGATGGTTATGTCAAGATATCACGACTCTAGTAAGCCCCCCCAACTAAGTCTGATATGGTTTCTCCCACACAATCCTTCTCTTTGCATTTTTTTTTTCTTGATGAAATTTCTTTTTGAAAATGGTTCGGTATCTCGGATGTGATTTAAAATATCCAAGACTTTATTTCTGACCAGATTCATGAATCTTTTTTAGTTCATTCATCTTCATGCAAATCTCTCGTAGAAAACTCAGGTTTGGAATGTGCATCTCTCAGAGAGTCCTAGAATTCTGAAGTTGATCATTCCAAAGACCATATTTGGTTGAAGGAATCATATCTATTAGATTTATATCATGATGAGCTACTCTTGGATTTTCTTGTGAATATCATATCGTGAATCTTGTTCCTTATCGCATCTGAAATCCTCTTGAGTATGAATGAATGCATGAGTTTTTGTGTGGATCAAATTCTTTTTCATTCACTTCATATTGATGGTTTTCAAGTGTTTCTTGTACTAGAATTATATTCACTTCCTTCGATGATTACGATGCTAGTGTAGTGTGTTACCGGTTACAAAGAAATAGTTTCTCCAATTTATCATGCGAGGAAGACAATTCTATTCTTCAGAGCATTTGTGAAACTGTTCAAATTGATTTATATTTTTTTACCACAAACTGGGATTCTAATGTTTTAATCATTCCATCTCGTCATTATTTTGTCTTTGGCGATTTTCATTCGTTTTATCATTTTCCCACCAATATATCCAATGATAGTTGTTTTACATCCTTTTATTTTCACTGTTCAACATCTCATTATTTAGATTTGTGTCGAGTGATTGAGGTGCTTCAACCTTCACTAATGGTTATGTCAAGTCCTCATTGTCTCAACATGACTATTGAATATGTTCAGATATATTTTCCCTCACAATATTCCCATCGTAATCCTATGCCTCTAATTGAAAATTCATATTTTCAAATATTTCGGGGTTTTCAATAGGAATATTATAAATTTTATGATCCATTTGCTGAATAATTGGAACAATCATACCTGTCAAGCTCCATCGCAAATAATAAGTTTTATATGTTTCCTCACATTTGATAAGGAGCTTGGTGCAAATGGAGACACATTCAGGAGAAGCTTCACAGGTTTTTTGAATGATGGTTCTCATCAAAATGGTAAGAATATAAACTAGATAGAAGCAGTGGCTATGGCCTCTCTCTCTACTAACAAGAAATACCTTCAAATATTTTTGCAGGCTATTCAATTTCTTATATTTTCTATTGCACATTGTTTTATATTTGTTTTAATCGATCACATCATTGTGATTACAAGTCAGGAAAAATTGTGGTGGCTACATTGGAAATTCCATTATATGTGACCTCAACCTTCCAGTTGGTTAGGTTAGGAGTAGGTCTAGTTTCATTTTAGTTTACCTACACATCCATCCTACATTCATTTCCTGTAGTTTGTCTTGTTTCTTCTAGTTTTGGTTTCACATCCTGTTTTGTTTTAGTCATTTTCTATCTCATTTTCTGGTTTTGTTTCCTTGTTGTGTGTTTCACTGTTCACATCAATCTCATTGATCCCACACTTGGTCATTTTCTGAAAATCTTCCCGACCAAGCAACCAATCATCACCCAACCTCCCTAAACTATGAACTATATAGTCTTAGTTCTCTATTTGTGACCTTTCCTCTTGGCACTACGTAATGTATAGTTTTTGCTTCCTAGTACTACTACACTGTGTAGTCGTTTTTCTCAAGCCTTGACCCTGACTCCCAGAATTATGAAATTCCTTCTCCCATCCTAGCCCCAATTGTGCATTGTGTAGCCTCTAGCCTCAAGGTCATCCTTGAGCTCCTGAACTGTGCAACTACACAATGGCCTAGCCTCTATTTTCTCCCATAACTGTGCAATGGGCTCACTTAGCACTCATCCCCTCAACCTGTCACAATAACCTTCAAAACTATGCAATTTGTCCCCTCAGGCCAACCTAAACAACACATTATGTAGTCTCAAGGTTCAAGGTTCCCCTTAACTACTTGAAAATTGAAACTACTCAATTATTGAGCCCCTTTCTATATTAATGTTGGAAGAGTGATTACAACCCTCTGTTGTATCAGCCTTTCTTTACCCCTCCAGCTTCTCTCTCCCTCTCCTTTCTTGCTCACTTCTTATGATATGAGTCAATGCTCAACAGTCAAGTATGCTATCCTTTCAAATGCTCTAACCCCTTTCACAATAACCCTCACTTTGCTTATATAGCAATTGAGTTAGGGTTTCCAAGCTCCTACTTGAGTTCACTAGGGAAAAAGAAATGAACTTGCCATTCTTTTCAGCTCTTTCCCATTTGCCTCCTTTTTTCAAATTAGAAATCCTCCAAATATCTCAAATTTGAATGTTTCCTTGCTTTTCTTGAGTAATTTTAGGAACAAATATCTAGATATTTGTGAGTCAATTTGTTCCTTTGACCCTTGGAACTTCACCAAGATTTGCTAATGTTGTTCCCATACTAGCAACATGCTTTAGTAGGGTCACTAATGGACCTCCAGGCTTGGTAACAAGCTTTATAAAGCAGGTTGTTAGTGCACAGCCAGCACTAGTGTGGAATCAAGGCCTATGATTGTGGTTTTTGTTTTAGCTATCATGTCTTCCCCTCTGAGTTTATGAGGAGGTCAATTTGTTGTATAATAGATGCCCCTTAAAGTATGAGATCAGAGGTTGCGACAATGGCCGAAATACTTTACTAAAATTGTAATTTTCCTTTCAAAAAGAGAGAGAGGATCGAAGCTTCGGGCGGTACTGGAAACCTGATACAACACATATATATAAACTGCTAAAACCATGTCTTGAGTTGGGTATTCCCATGCTCAGTAGCTATGTCAAGGTGATTTTATCCAAAGAGATATGACGATGTTGGCCGTCAATAAGCACAATGCGGATCCAGTGCCATAATAGAATCATCCTGATAAGGTGTCTCCAAAAAACAATATCTGCAACTTGGGAGAGGAAACAAGGTTGAATGATGCAAACCTCTACCCAAGGTCTTGATTTCCACTTCACCGAACATCATAGATCGATACATGTGAATATATGCATTGATGTCAAACATGCATGAAATCATCTGATTACCAGTCAATAATGGAGATTATTAACAGATGCGAGGAAGGCCACCGATAATGATGATGGTCTCCAAGATGCATAGTACAATCTAATGAGTGTGAAAGATGTCTTTTATCGTCAAACACCTGTTAGAATTGCTTAACCAGGAGTCAATAATGAGAACCCCTGATCAAACACAAGGCAGCCTACCACTGATGTCTACAAGTACCAAGGCACTGAATGTGTTTCCGGGTTATCTTCTTAGATAGAGTGTTGAAGTCGATAGGAAGAAATCCGTCGAAAGATAGGAAATAATGTGTCGTACATCAATCAACATCAAACAGGACAAGACTGATTTTGTTTTTTGATGAATCTTTTGAGTATTTAGGTCTAAACAATGGAGAGCATGATGGAAGGATATGCTTGATGGGTTGATAGAGGAAACAAAAGGTTAACCCTTGAACAATAGAAGGCACGCCAATGGTTTTAACCATGTAGCACTAGACTCATGAACACTACAGAGTGTTAGGATATAGAGATGCAATCACATCAGGGTATTTAGACTAAACTCATAGGATGGTAGGATTCATATTGAGAGGCCGTCATAAGGAATGTTTATCTGAGGGAGTGCCATTTCAAGGGAACGACTGTTTCCAAACCACGCTTTCTAATACTGAATGCAGCTGTATTGTCAAATTTCCCCGTCTGATTAGTTTAATGAGTCCAGACGGGTAAACTCATCGATATTTTCATATTTAAAGAGTTTGAAAAGGACCACAAAAAGAGCGACTCTCTTCCCTATCTAATTAGTTTAATGAGTCCAGACAGGAAAACTCGTTGATTTTTTCATGTTTTAAGAGTCTGAAAAAGTATCGTAAAAAGAGTGACTCTATATCATGTCTTCATAATTTAATGAGTCTAGACTAGACAACTCGATGGTCTTTTCATATTTAGAGAGTCTAAAAAGATCGTAAAGAGCAACTCCATGGTGGTCCCTTTGTCATAGTTGTTAACCAAGTGTGAAAAAAGGTTAATAATATACCCGAATCGGTTACTTTTCCATAAGTTAATCTATTGAATCTGGATAAAGAGAAACCTATATTCAATAGATGTCGACCTCATTTTGTTACAAGTACGAGGAGACGGACTAAACTCGTTTTTCGTCGTGAATTTTTAATGAGTTACGTGATGACAAACTCAATACCTTCATCAAACTTTAATGAGTCAAATGAAGGAAACTCAAGGTATCTTTTTCAATTTAGTGAGCGACGAAAAATAGGTAAAAGAACTGCTCATTCCTCCTTCATAGATTTAATGAGCCCAAAAGAGGGAAAAAACTTTGGGATTTTTCGATTTAAGAGTGAGAAATGGTCCCAAAAAAGAAAGTTCTATGTTTGTTGCCGTATATTTTTAACGATCGTAGTGACAAAAACTCAGGATTTTTCAGTTTAACGAGTGAGAAAAGTACCTAAAATAATGCTCGAGCCATCTTTATAAATGTTTAACAAGCCTAAAGACAAAACTTGGGATTTTTTTCAGTTTAATGAGCGAGAAAAAGGTGCCTAAAAAGAATTGCTCAATTGGTCTTTTTCAGTTTAATGAGCTAGAAAAAGATCGAAAAAGAGTTGCTTAGACCATCATTGTATATGTTTAATGAGCCCAACGATGAAAGGCTCGGAGATGTTTCTATTTTTTAAAGAGCAATAAAATATCCCAAAAAGTGCTCTATTCGTCTTTGTAGTAGTTTAACGAGCCCAAAGAAGGAGACTCAAGGTTTTTCGGATTAACAAGCAAGAAAAATACCATAAAAAGAATGCTCAATCTTCTTCATGGTAGTTTAATGAGCCTGAAGAAAGAGACTCAAGGATTTTTCAGATTAACGAGCAAGAAAAATACCATGAAAAGAATGCTCGATCCTTCTTGATCTCATGCTTGACAATAGAAGGGTCTATGCCATTCATTTCCTCATAAGACCAAGGGAAAACATCGCGGAAGTCCTTAAAAGGGCAGGTGAAGCTCATAATTTCCTCAGGATTGCGATTGGCTCCAATCTATATGTTTTCCACGATGCCTATCATGACAGAAATATTGATGAGAAATGTTTTTGAAATATTTCCCCTGTTTCCTTCCAAGTCCACAAGTTGGATAGTCATATATGGATATATGGTGAGGAAACAATTTCATGTGCATCAGGTGACAAGATTTGAAGAGGCATCATGTCCAAATCAGATATTGAAACATGATGGTGCGAGTCCTCCCAAGGTCGCTCTTCTAAATTTGTGATCTCTCTAATAGCTTTGTCCATAGTTAGGACTCGATTGAGTGGATCGAAAGGAGGAGCGATTATGGGAGGGGTAGTGGTATCGTTGGCCGAAACCTGTTAAAATTGGCAACTAGGGCCAAACTCCATGTTGGTCACTTTATTCATGCCTGATAATATTTTTCCTAGATTCCTCTCAGTGAGAGGTGTAGGATTGATCTAAAGGTCATCTGATTCTGATAAGTATTTATGTAGATATGAATTTATTTTGATTATGGAATAATTATCAAGCCGACTAGCAACTCATGTAGGCTCAGAAGCCCAACAGTCGCATCTATTCATCATCAACATTTGCATATAAATACAGGAGGTATTTTCCTCATTTTTACACACACATCTCAACACATCTCTCTCTCTGTCCTACGCAGAAAAGAGGCTCTTATCCTACTACGCAGAAAGGGACTCTTCTTGCTATAGCTCCAAATCTCACTCTTACTGTTTGTGATGCTGCACTCATGGCCTAGGGCAACCCCTCCTTCCAAACCTGGTCCAAAATTTAAAAAACAGTGTTTTATCCCTTATACGCGACATTGCCCTAAGTTAAATGCGTGTATACACGGGTAGGCATATACCCAACCCACGTATATGTATTAAAACACTTAAAAAAATATAAAACTCCTTACTGTCAGGTGGAGATTGCGGGTTTTACCTGTTGATCCCCTGTTAGTGCCCGTGGCCCAACTGTTCCCAACCAACTCCCAACTAAAAAACTACTTTGGGAGAAGTATAAAAAAGGCTTCAATGGGAAGGCCTAAGGGAGGAGAGAAGAGAGAGAAAGGTTATTATGCTGAGATTTTTCTCTGACCAGGTCTGAAGATCCTTGTGCCTCCTGCACTTCCCCCATTTGTACGAGAAACCCTTGTTTCCTTGTGTGTTGATGTCCATCCACTACTTGTGATATCATGGAGTAAGTCATTGAAGGAGTTTGTTAAAGGCTTGAGGCTGGACGAATTTGGAAGAAGGCTTTGCTTGGAGCCTGCGAAAGGATGACTCAGGTGAAATTATTCCTTTTCTGTACTTTATTTGTCTATAATAAAAGAAACACATGTCTTGGTTCCTGTTATAAATCTTCTTCATGTTTATGATATTCATGTTAGAATTCATATGTGAATGGTTGTTTAAATTTCATAACTAACTACCTTTCTTTATAATATGAGGATGGTTTCTTTATAAGGTTTAGTCCATATACTGTTGTGCTCTCTTGAATTGGTTGTTTTGCAGGTCAAAGGAGCAAAAGGAACTCCAAGAAGGGTTTGGACCCTAAAGGACCTTCTCAAACATAGGACCTCAGGTACGCCCCTTATCATAGAATTTGCTTATAATAGCATAATGGTTGTGTGAATGTGTGTTTCTCTGTATAGACAACTTTCAGTCTGCTATGGTTTCAACCCAAAAGCCCTAGGGGAACGTTTCCCTTAATAGAATTGGCGACTCCACTGGGGAAAACACTGTTGTTGTTCCTAGTTTGGGTGTTTTCAAGCCAATCAGGGCTCAACTGCCTGTTTGCTTGCTATTGTTGTGTGGTCTGTTCTTGAATTCCAAGTTTTGCCAGTTTCTTCAGACTGTTTTTTATTTTTCTTGAAATCTTTTATATACATTGTTTTTCTTAGTTACGGAAGCTATATACGCATGTTTCGTTAAGTGAACCCGTGTATACGCGGGTTTCCTTAGGCACAGTCACGTATACACGCAATCTGTACATCAGTAGAGTCGCGTATATCTTGCAATTTTCAAGATTTTTTAAATCTTTTTGTCTCTGAAGGTTTGTCTGATGGTTTGATTCAGTCTTAAACAGTCACTTTCCAGTATCAGTTGTTAGTTTTACAGCAAGCATCTTGTTCCAAATTCTCTCTAATTGTAAGAAATATTGGTCTTGTTTTTTTTGTTGCAAGCGTCATCGTTTTTTGCTTAAGCAAGCAAGATTTCTTGTTGGGAATCTTGGCTGCTCTGATTCATCAGGACAGGAATATTGATCTCAATCTTAGTGTTAAATCTTGCTTGTGGTGACTTTTTGTTCGCTTGACAAAACCACTTTTTGTGACCATCCACTTCTTTGTTTCATGAAAGTTGTTGATTGATACTTTCTTGAAATTTGTCTTTTTGATCTTTTTGGTCTTTGTTGCCAAAGCTTTCATTGCTGCTTTTGATTGTTAAGAGCATCTTTAAACACATCTCTTTTTGTTGAGTTTTCATCCATTGTGTGGTGTCAACTTGCAAAAGTGTTTGTTGCCTATTCTTCAATCACAAAGTTTCAGTCTTGTTGAGAGCATTTTTGAAAAGACTCTTTTGTTGTTGCTTTTGAAGAAAACTTTTTGAAAAACTTAGTTTTTCTTTCTTGAACTTTGTTTTGATTTGGTTTCCTTTTAGTGAATGAAAGTGCTTTTTGTTTGTCTTGAAACTTGTTTTTAGTGTTTAGACGAAATGAATGGTAGCATCTCATATTCCATCTAAACATTTTAAGTGGAAAAATAAAAATTGATAAGCAAGCAACTTTCATTTCTTGATTTTAGAGTAGTTTTGAGTCTTGCATCAGCATATACTTGTTGCATTAGGATAGATTTTCATAATTTTTTAGGCATCGTTAGCTTTGTTAACTTTTGTGAGCGTGAAGCATGAACTAAAGAAAGGAAAAGAATTTTTTTTTTATTAGAAGTTCCCCTGAACCCTGTAGAGATTTCTTTTCATCGAAAAATGAAAACAAGTGCATTTGCATGTAGTTTGGTTTTTATTAATTTCTTTTGTGTCAAAACACCACTAGTTTCACTTCCATTTATCCCATGACTTAAAGAACAACCTATTTTAAAATCAAGTGCCAATTAAAATTCACAAAAACTTTTTTTTATCAAGTTAGATACACTAACAAGTTTTAGGATTTTATGGATTAGGCAAGTGGAGAGTTAACTCTCCAAGGCCATTTAAACTGTCAAACATAGGAGCCTGAATAGTGAGTGAAAATCCAATAGCATTAGGAAGACCAGGAAAGCTCTGGATCTGGGAGTTAAGCACGAGGGTCTGTGAAGATAGGGAAGAGAGATACCCCCTCTCCTACTTGTCTGAACTTACCTCACGACTGTTCTGCCTAGCTTCTGCGACGAGTTGGTATCCATAGTTGCTACTCCTAGGGATCTACACAGGTGGCTACGGAGGGGAATCGCGTGGCACCTGAGGTTGACGTTGCATCACTCTCAACGGTACTATTGGAGGGCACCCTTCCGAAGCTTGGGGGGCTGCACCAACGGAGGCTGTTGTTAGGAGGTCAGTGTAACTTCATCTGTTACCTTCGTTGATAGGACTGGGCCCTCATCATCCCAGACTATCTTCGGAAGGCCCCTTAATTCACTTCTTGTATTTTGGTGTCCAGTCCTAATCACCCGAAGCGGAAATAATTGGAAGTTGTTTGACTAGCTGATATCTTTAGGGACTTTATAGTGTGTGCTCTGTGCTCTTAATTGGCCTAGCTTTCAATTTTTTGAGTCTTTAGTTAGATCTTAACAAAAAATTCAAAGTGGCTGACCAATCACCTAGATGGTCTCGAAGACTTCGTGGTCTTTCACCACCAAGTTTAGAGCCTTCTCCAAGAAGGCGCAGAGGTAATACTGTTGGTGGGTTTCGTCCCACGACAGTTGACGCATCGGGGATTGATCCTCCTCTCGGGGGCATTAGTGTTCAAGCAAGGCCTGGCACTTCCGCAGAACAAGAGAGGAACACTCCAGTTCTTTCTCGAGTTCTCTTTCAAACAGAGAATAACATAGAGGTAGAAGAACTCTCAAAGTCGTTAGCGGCTCCGAATTCTCCCCTACCATCTAGCCATCCGGAAGTATTACAATATGTTGGGACTCCGATGCATAGACCGTCAAGTCCAGGTCACGTTACGCGCTTACCATCGATGACCACTACTGGAAGCATGGCTTCTACTACAAGTGCTACAACTATGCAGACTCCAACATCGGTACAAGGGGGAGGAATGATTTCCATCTCCTCTGCTTCTTTGTTTGGATCTTTTGCTGGCACAACTTTAGTTGGGTCTACCTCCATTTCGTCCACGAGTGGAAATTCCCAAACCAATGCTTTTAGTTCTGGATTCTTCCCATTTGGCACCCATTCATAGGGTATTCCATCAGTTCCTTTTAGTGCTACCATGTCCATGATGGGTGGATCGGCTTCATTCCAGGGTTTTCCTTTCAGAAGTGGTCATATACCACATTCCAACCTGACAATAGGATCCATGCCTTTTTCTTCTATAGGAAAAAGCAGCAATCCTTTCCAAGGTTGGACTAACCCTCGGGTTAGTGGTGTGGGAACTGGGAATCCATTTTTCGGACAACAAGGGAATAGGCCGTACTCCACATTTAGTTCGTTTCAAAGTATTCCTCCCTTAGCTTTGGCTTGGAATTCGTATCAGGGGTTATCAACTCCTTATAATCCTTTAGGAGGAAACTTTGCTGGTTATGGAGGCTTTGCGGCCGGAGTTGGTCAAACTCCAAATTTTGCTAGATCACAAGGCTTGCCTTTTGGTTCAGTCGGTTCTGCTGGTTACTTTGGGCAGCCTGGTGCCTTCCAAAATCCAGGCCAATCTTTTCAGAAATTTGGGAGCTCCGCCCAGTCTGGGTGGAATCCCCAAGGTCCTCCTAGGCTTCCGTTTCTGGCAACTTTGAACTTGCCAGATCTCACTAAGTTAACAAACGATCCAATCAAATACAATCTGGCCTGGCCTTCAGTCCCAACCAAACTCCCTTCGGACATTCCAAAATTCGAAGGGAAGAGCGGTGAAGACCCAGGCGACCATGTAACCACATTCCATTTGTGGTGCTCATCTAACTCCCTTATCGATGACTCGATTAGGTTGAGACTTTTTCAATGCACCTTCACTGGTAATGCGGCCAAATGGTATATAGAGTTGCCAAGGGGCAGCTTTACATCTTTCGCTGACTTAGCTAATATTTTCTTAAATCATTTCCAGTTGCATGTCCGTTATGATGCCGGAACTGAACTTCTGGCCACTTTTCTTCAAGATAAGGCAACCCACATTTCTGACCATATTCAGGAATGGAGACAGAGAAAGAGGCTCATTAAAGCCGAAATACCTCCGGAGTACCATCTCGAATGGTTTTTGAAGTCTTTACAACCTGAGATCTCTAAGGATGTCTCCATGTCTGGAGTCTACTCTAAGGAGCAAGCCATTTTTAGGGCCAAGCAATTAGAATTGATCTACTCTCAGTCTGGGATCCTACAAAAATACTTGCCAAATGCTCCTGGGTCTAAGGTTTACATAGCCAAGTCGAAGCCAGGTCCCCATGCGGATGGTATCATTGGGTCGGTAGACACAAATGCGGTGAACTTGTTGAAACAATTGCAGTAGTTGTCTTTACAAACTGCTTCTAACAACCAAGTCACATCGTCTGACCCTCCGGCTTCCCAAACATCTTCGATTAATGCCATCCAATCTGATAACCCCAAAGGAAATCAAAATTCCAATGGGAAAAAGAAAGGACGAGGTAAGAAAAAGAACCAGGATGGGAAGGCTGACGCAAATAAATCTGGCAATAATGTTGGTGGTGGTAGAAATGAGTCTAGAAAGAAAGTCAAGTTTCCATGCAAGTTGTGCAGTGGATACCATTTAACTCACCTCTGCCCCAAGACTGAAGACACTCAGCGCTTGTTAGGGCAGCAAGGGACTTCTAGTTCTCAGGCTGTGTTAACCAACCCTTTTCCCTAAGGGCAGCAACTTCTTGCTGGCATGAGTTCAAAACCTAGAACCTCCACAGGGGGCAACCAGGAAGGGGAAAAACCATCAAATGTTTTCATGATGGGTTCTAACGTCCATGTGGCTACTCGGTCACGTGATTACGGTGAAGCCGAAACTTCCAAGGACAAGACTGCTCCCGGAAATACCGACCTTCATATTGAGCGACCCCCTGTCGAGACTATACCACGGATACCGAAAGGTTCCGCTAAACGCGCGACTATTAATCCTAATGCTAGGGCCGCCCAGAATTACTCCATTATTGAGGATCTGGCTCAAAGTCTGTGCGCCATGTCCACTTTAGAGGTTCTCCAGTCGTGTCTGGCTCAACGAAGTGCTTTACTTTCCGCGATTGGGGAAATCGATCCAACTAACTCTTTAGTGCTCACTTTTGACATGTTAAATGTCAAAAAGAGACTCCCTCATCATATGGCTTTCCAAATAAAGTATACATACCGGAAAATTAACATTTTTCATACCGTTATCGATGAAGGAGATTCCACGTGCGTCATGTCGATGTCATGCTGGAAGGCTATTGGATCGCCTTCGGTTGTTCCTTCACCTACCGTCTTGACTGCATTTGATGGTCATTCTCATAAGCCGCATGGGATTATCCCGACATTTCCTATATGTGTTGGGGAGAAGGTCGTCAATATTGAAGTAGAAGTCATAGATGCTAACCTAGACTATAATCTCCTCTTAGGAAGGAACTGGGTATACGAAATGGACGTCGTTGTTTCGACTCCGTTTCATGTCATTTGCTTTCCTCATGAGGGGAAAATCATTAAGGTTGATCAATTGGATTATTGTCCAATCGATCCTCAAGCAATCTCTGACTCTACTGTTCCTTTAGTGGATAACCCGCGTCCGCTTACTGAGAATTTAGGAGTGGGGATGTATTCCGCATTGATGGGTACCTTTGATCTTCCCCCTCCTATCGCTAGAATCAATGTCGTTTCATCATCTAAGGAGTCTCCTCGAGAAGAGTTCTTCCGAACTCGTTATTTTTCAGACCCTTGGACCTTGCCTTCACCTATGACCACATTAGTTGAAGGACAAGTAAATGGAATGGCATTCCCTATATCTATAGCTGAGCTTAGATATCAGTCTATCGTCAACTCTGCAGACGACCACTCTACTCCTTTTTCCGAAGAGGAGTTAGATGGTGATGTGGCCCTGGCCTAGAGCCTTGATTCTACCTCTGCCTTGGACTGCTTAGATTCGGTTTTACCTTCTAAAGAAACAATCCTCGAAGCAATGATGGGTATAGATCGACCTTGGGGAGACTTACACCATCGTTCATACTTTCTTCCTCCATTACAGGAAGTAGAATCTACATTCTCCGAGCTCTTTATTAGTGATGTTTGTACGGTGTCAAATCCTTTGGCTCCAGCACACATTCATGCCGAAGGTAATATGTCGGTGATTTCAAAAATGATACCTATAAACATCTCTAGGGACCCTAACGTGATCGAGAATCTCTTCATCGGAATTGAATGTTCCCCTGAAGAAATTCAAATTTACACCGACCTTTTCAAGGAATTTCGAGATGTATTTGCTTGGTCTTATGAAGAAATGCCTGGCATTTACCCATCTATAGTTCAACATGAGATCAAGACGTATGAAAACGCCAAACCAGTTCATCAAAGGCTTTGACCGGTTAATCCTAGGAAAGCAGCAGCTATCAAAGCTGAAGTTGAGAAGCTGCTAAAGGTGGGTTTAATATACCCTTTTCCTCTTACTGATTGGGTTTCTAATCCAGTCCCTATGGATAAAAAGCGAGGAGCAATCCGAGTATGCATCGATTTTAGGGACCTAAACAAGGCTTGTTTGAAAGATAATTACCCCATGCCATTCATTGATCATATTATCGACAAGTGTGTGGGTAATGATATTTTTTCCTTCATGGATGGTTTTTCTGGTTATAATCAAATTTCTATCCGTCTTGAAGATCAACATAAGATAACCTTTATATGTCCCTGGGGTACCTTTGCATATAGAAAGATGCCTTTTGGTCTTAAAAATGCTGGAGCCACTTTTCAGCGGGCCATGTCATATGCTTTCCATGACATCAAACATATCATCGAAGCATACTTGGACGATCTCGCTGCTCGTTCTCGAAAGAGAACTGATCACCCTAGTCATCTTCGAATGGTTTTCGAGCGATGTCGTTTTTATAAAATCCGGTTGAATCCCAACAAGTGCGTTTTCGCGGTTACGTCCGGTCGGTTGTTAGGGTTCATTGTGTCAAATGAAGGGATTCGGGTTGATCCCTTCAAGGTTGAGGCAATAGTTCAGTTGCCTCCCCCATCCTCAATTCGACAACTTCAAAGTCTTCAAGGGAAGGCTAATTTCTTAAGACGGTTTATAGCGAACTATGCCGAGATCACTAAAGGGTTCATGCATTTGCTATGGAAAGGAGTTCAATTTGTGCGGGATGACTTTGAGCAGCGGTCGTTTGATGCTTTGAAAAAGGCATTAGTCTCTGCCCCGCTTTTGAGTCTACCGGATTATGGTAGAGACTTCCTTTTATATCTCACTACAACAGAATCAACCATTGGTATGGTTCTCGTTCAGGAGGACGATGCTCTCACCGAGCATGTGATTTATTATTTGAGCTGAGGCTTAATAGGTCCTGAACTTCACTATTCTCCAGTTGAGAAGTTGGCCTTGGCAGCTGTCCATGCTGTCCAGCGGCTCCATCATTATATCCTGCTACGCAAAACATTTGTCTTAGCAGCGGTCAATCCATTTCAATTTTTCCTCGGTAGGCGAGTGATTGGGGGAAAATATAATTGATGGATAGTCATTTTGCAAGAATTTGATCTCGAGTTCTTGTCTACCAAGTCTAAGAAATCCATGGTTTTCGTTGAGCTAATTTCTAAGCTGCCTTGTGGAGAGGATACTGTTTATGAGGAAAGTTTTCCCGACGAACATTTATTCCTCATCTCTTCACTCGACCCTTGATATGGAGATATCATTGTCTATCTCCAGACTTCAAAGTTTCCCTCTACTTTCTCTAAGGATGAACGTCGAAAATTACGTCACTTGGCTAAAAATTATGTTATCATTGGTGACACATTATACCGTCGAGGGGTTGATTCAATCCTTCGGCGCTGTTTAACCTTAGAGGAAGAAAATTCAGTGCTAAATGACTGCCACAGTGGAGCTTGTGGTGCTCATCTATCAGGGCTTGCAACAGCCCATCGCATCTTGCGTGCCAGCTATTTTTGGACTTCACTCTTTAAAGACTGTGTTGAAGCGGTCAAATGCTGTCACCCCTGTCAAATTTATACTCGGAAGATGCATGCACATCCAGCTCCTCTTTTTCCCATTTTCACCGTCGGTCCCTTTACTAAGTGGGGTATTGACTTTACAACTTGTAATCCGCCTTCAGCAGCGAATGACAAGTACATTATCGTGGCTGTAGACTACTTTACGAAGTGGGCCGAGGCCATGCCCACTTATAAAAATGATAATGACACGGCAGCGTTGTTCCTTTTTAATCAGATTATCTCAAGATTCGGTATCCTGAGAGATATTGTCACTGATCATGGCAGTCATTTCCATAATCAACTGATGTCTGAATTGGCTCTAAAATTGGGTTTCCGGCAGGAGAATTCGTCTCCTTATTATCCTCAGGCCAATGGACAGGTCGAGGCAATCAATAAAACTCTTAAAACGATCCTCCAATGGAAAATCGACAAAAATCGGTCCAATTGGCATGTTATGTTGTATTCGGCTCTTTGGGCATACCGAACCTCCGTAAAGACTGCTACTGGTTTTACACCTTTTCAGTTGGTTTATGGGATGGAATCTATCTTTCCGGTTGAATGTGAAATTCCATCTCTTAAGTTAGCTGTTGAGCTCCTTCCAAAGACTTCAAGTCTCGAAGAGCACCTCCTTCACCTGGAACATCTCGATGAGCAGCGTCGAAATGACGCCACGATGAATGAGGCTCATAAGAAAAGGGTTAAAACGTAGTATGATAAAGTTGTCCGTCCTCGAGTCTTTTCTGAAGGTGACCTTCTCTTAGTCTATGACCAAGATAAGGACACCTTGGGGGCAGGCAAGTTTAAGCCTATGTGATACGGTCCTTTCATTGTTAAACGAGTTTTAGAAAAAGGGTCATATGAGTTAATCGATTTTTAGGGAAACAAGCTGGCGGAGCCCCGAAACGGGCTCTACCTAAAGAAGTACTTTGCTTAAGTAGGAGTTAGGCAATGGCTTCTTTGTACATATATCATCGAGAGTTTTTGATATCAACACTTTTGGTCTACTGTCACAGGTGGTGATGGATGACTTGGTCTATTTTGGATTCGCCAATGGTGCTAGTCGGCACACTCGGAATCTCGCTTCCGCAGCTTGGGTACTCTATTATCCAACTGGTCAATTGATGATATCAAGGGGAGTATGCATTGGTCCTACTTCAAACAATATGGTTGAGTATGCTGCCGTTATTAATTTACTATCCGAGGCAATTTCTCACGAGATCGACTCATTGGTAGTTTATCTTGATTCTCAATTGATAGTGCCACAATTAAACAACATTTATCGGGTAAGGGATCCATGTTTATATCGCCAGTATTTAAGGGTGAGGTTGTTGCAAAGATCATTTACTTATATTAATTATATGCACATTCCAAGATCTCATAATTGGTTAGCTGATTCTATCGCTAATCAAGCATTAGACTGGCACATCAATCATTCATCACAATAAAATATACGAAATTGGGACTCAAATGCCCATAATCATGTTTGGCATATCTAATGCCCCGGCTCAGGATGAGCGGCTAAGTAGGTAACTATCGCATTGGCCACACACCGAAAAGTGCGAACCCAGTCACGTGGCATGCCAACCACATGACGCTGCATATCCTTAGGAAGGTCCTCTACGGTAGCCATCGGTACTCAGTGACTTAGTCTTGCCAAGTGTCGTTGGACGTTATGTAGAAGTCGTTCTGTATCAGCAGCCGCCTCTTCGGCTCCTCAACGTGTCGTCCATGCTACGGGAACCCATATGGTCGTATCGGCCCAATATCTAGAACATGATCATCATATTATTCATTTGAATCCCATCAAAAATATTTTTCAAAATTCATCATTAGATTTGAAAAATCCAAAAAATCATAAAATCAAAAAAATCATAAAATCAAAAAAATACTTACCAATGTCGCCCCATGCTGCGTTCAGTGGTAATGCTAGATCAGGATCTCCTCGAAAATCCAACCTAGCATAGGGGTAGTCATCTATGGCGATGATCTACTGATCCCACCAGGTAAAGAAGTCATCGTCAAATGCAGTCCATGGGACCTCCCCACCCCCTAGACGTTTCATCATGTCAGCCCACCAGCCCATGCGTGGATCTCGTGGGGTGCTGATGGAAACTGCTACCCTAGGGCGGAGTGCAGGGACCTTCTCAAAAAAGAAAGAACATAGAATAGTCCCATATCCAAATTTTTTGGTCTGTCCCCTCTTGATAGAAGTGAGCTGGCTCTTCATGTTGGCCAGAAGAGGAGTACACCAGTCAAATACAGTGGTGAGACAGTTAACTTCCACGCTCATGGTTAGCCGTGATGCCTGATGCAGAGAGGCTGATCCATTCACTGGAGCTATGGTGAACATGATTATCCTCAGTGATAAACTTGCCACATGTGTGATGGAAATCTGACTCCCAACCTTCTTGGGATGTCTCGGGCAATATATCTATACGTAGTCCTCAATCGTGAGACTGCTCCGTGTCCTGCCTCGGGAATGTACTACCTCTCCTCTTTAGGAAAGGCTCGTGATGAAATAGATATCCTCCACTTCTATCCTGAGTGGCATCTGGTCAATCATAAAGGCATCCTCCTCAATATCCCAATAATCAATGAGCATCTCAAGCAGACATGTGTTTGCTTTCATATTCAGCAGTTTGAAGAATTTAAACAAACCACATCCCCGTAGGGCTTCCAAAGCATCAGGATCGTTCATGACTTCATTATCCACCGTGACATGCTCTCTTTCTCGCCAGGTGACCGGCATTCTGAGCAAAAAATGATTTTCAACCGTTAGTTTTTTGGTTAAAAATGTTCGCGGCGTATATGCAGGTCCATGTGCACACAGTAGCGTATAGGGCTCGCATGTACGCGGGTTTCATATTACCAACCTGCGTATATGCGGTGGTGAAATTTTTGGCAAAAAACTCAATGGTAAAACATTAATTAAAAATATTAAAACTAGTCACAATCAATTGCAAGATAAGTATAAGAGTTACCTAGAGGTTTTTGAAGAATCTGAACGGTTCAATTTGGCGTATGGGAAGTTTGCTCCTTTTGCTCCAATTCTTTGCTCTCAAACTCAAATGGTGAAAATGGTGAGTCCAAAAGCTCTTTTATAGGTTTTGAAAATGTAAAATTTTTTCAAAATTTTATTTTGTTTGGCCTCATGTGACTGTTAACTTGGGAGCTTGGAATGTCGAGAATGGTTTGATTTTCAGGACATTTTGGACGTTTTTTCAACAGTTTCGAGATGGTTCCATGACTGCTGACCTGTCATGGCAGGTATCATTTTCTCACTGGCATATAGGTTAGGGACACCATTTTTCCATTGCATTATGCATACTAGCCTCCATTTTTCGATACACTAGCCATAGGGTCGATCCCATTGTGTTATGGTTCGTAAGCCATCTTCACCCTCACCGATTCTTTAAATCATGACACGATGGTAGAGCCATTCTTTACATGGGCATTGTAGTTAGCACCTCACTGACATTGGTTGCCCATGCTGCTCCGATTTGAGTAGGCTCGGGAGTCCTCTGTAGTCCCGCCATGACTTATGCATTGAAGACTCATTCCTCTTAGCTTCTTCACTTTGTTCTGGCCTTGTACCCTAGAGGCTCCTTTGTGTTGAGTTGTACTACTGCATTGCATTTTGACTACTTGCACCTTTTGGCCTAGAGCCGGCTTCACTTGGACTCGTGTTTAAGCTAACTTTTGACCATGACGACTGCGAAATCAACCTTGCATACCTTTGACTTCTGCAACTTGACACACCTTGACCCGTGGAAGGAACACACCTTTGAGTGTCACTGACTAGTTTTCACCTCCTTGCATTGAGCATAGGAACGTTCCATTCCCAGGAACTAGATCATCTGTTTCACCGACACCCGTTCTTTCCACTATACCATAGCATTCTTTTATTCTTTTTCAAGCTTAACAGAAAAAGACAAAAAAATAAATATTCCAAAAAAGAGCTGGAACGGGATAGTAATTCCATTTATTGTTGGTAGCTAGAGTCAGTCGTGTCGCCCTTGAACAAAGCACTCAAAGCAAAGTCTCCTTCGTTTGGGCAGGATTTAGTTTGACTTAGGTATGTCGTAACCTTTTTATTGAGTCAGTTCTCCCCCGATTGGTTATCTCTTCCAATCATATGGAGTGTTCATTCGTGCCTCCTGCATAACGAACTTATACAGAGTCATCATATGCTGCCACATAGTCACATTGAGTCATGCTTTTGTTCAAGGGAAGTTAGCCTGAGTCGGCCTCTCTGTGGTGTCTCTTGACTCATTTTTCAGTCGGCCATCCCTGGTTATCAGTGTCATGTCTATCATCACATCAGCTATATTGGTCCTTTACTCGTGCCGGTTTGAGAAGGTCTCCATTGAATTCTTGCTGGCGGGTCTTGTCCTTATCGACGACGACATCTTGATCTGAGGACAAGCCTAGAGTTGCACCATAGCCCTATTTTCATTATTGATAGGTCACCTTGTGCTCAGCATCGATCAGTATCATGGGTCTTTGACTGAGTGGTTTCCCTTGTGTTCGACATCAACTTACATTATCACACATTGGGATTCGTGCAGTACCTTGGTTTCCATTTGACCCTATTGGTGGATACCTCGCCTCTGTGTCAGCTTCCATTATTGGTTGGTTCAGAGGGTTTCTGTCGTGCGCTAGCCACATCTTGTGTATGTCAGAAACGTACTTCGGTTGGGTTACTACATCTCTTTCGTCTAATTCCTTCCACATTATTGGGTTACACTCACGCTAGATTGATGAAGGATGCCTTAATGCCTTCCTTCTAGCGGATCTTTCCCTATCGACTCCGACTCATTGCTTTGGGGCAAAGATCTAGAGTCCATTTGGTAGTACCTTGGGGTTTGCAGTCATTAGTGGTAGATCCTTCGCTATCGACAGTGGGAAACCATCATTGTCTCCTAATCGATATATTCTTATAGGTGTTTGACTCTAGCTCATCTATTCACACTTGTTAGATTGTACTGGGTACCTTGATGATCATTATCATTATCGGTGAGTAGTCCCACGTTTGTTAACGGTATACATCAATGACCGATAATCAAACGATTTCTCACATGGTTGACTTCAGATCATTTATTCCCATGGTGTAGAAATGTACCACGGAAGTCGGTGAGGACCTCAGGTTGTATCAGCATTCATTGGTTCACTTGACAGTTGCTCCTGTTGTTCCTAGTTGATACCGTTCCACCTTATATGTTGCAGTCAGTCATGGTGACATTCTATATGCTGGCACCTGAGTTTGTAGTGTAGTATCATCCTACTCCATCATGTTCAGTTGGTACCTTTTGGGATCAGTCTTTGATATCAGTGATCTGTTGCATCTTTCAGCATCATTGACAGTCTTATCTGTGATATTTAGACATGTACTTGTTCAATCATGATCAGATGATCCATTATGTATTTTCCAGTCATTTATGCTTGTATACTTAGTGGATCCACTTGTACTTGATATGCAGACATGCTTTACTTTTTTTGAGCATGGGTATGCCCGCCTCAAACAGTGTTTCTTTCTGATCTCCTTTTGTGGCTTGGCAAGCTGAATTCTGGTGAAGTCCTTCTCGGTTTTTGGCAGATTTCCTTTCCATGTACTTTCTTAATACATTTCGGCCATTATGTACCCCTTTTGACCTCATATATTAGGGGGCATCTGTTATAGCTCCAAATCTCACTCTTATGGTTTGTGATGTTGTACTAATGGCCTAGGGCAACCCCTCCTTCCAGACCTGGTACAAAATTTAAAAAACAGAATTTTATCCCTTATACGCGACATTGCCCTGAGTTAAACGCATGTATATGCGGGTAGGCATATACCCAACCCGCATATACGTATTAAAACACTTAAAAAAATATAAAACTCCTTAATTTCGGGCGGAGATCGCGAGTTTTACCTGTTGATCACCTGTTAGTGCCCGTGGCCCAACTGTTCTCAACCAACTCGCAACTAAAAAACTACTTTGGGAGAAGTATAAAAAGGCTTCAATGGGAAGGCCTAAGGGAGGAGAGAAGAGAGAGAAAGGTTATTATGTTGAGATTTTTCCCTGACTAGGTCTGAAGATCCTTGTGCCTCCTACACTTCCCCCATTTGTATAGGAAACCCTTGTTTCCTTGTGTGTTGATGTCTATCCACTAGTGATATCATGGAGTAAGTCATGGAAGGAGTTTGTTAAAGGCTTGAGGCTGGACAAATCCGGAAGAAGGCTTTGCTTGGAGCCTGCGAAAGGACGACTCAGGTGAAATTATTCCTTTTCTGTACTTTATTTGTCTATAATAAAAGAAACACATGTCTTGGTTCCTGATATAAATCTTCTTCATGTTTATGATATTCATGTTAGAATTCATATGTGAATGGTTGTTTAAATTTCATAACTAACTACCTTTCTTTATAATATGAAGATGGTTTCTTTATAAGGTTTAGTCCATATACTGTTGTGCTCTCTTGAATTGGTTGTTTTGCAGGTCAAAAGAGCAAAAGGAACTCCAAGAAGGGTTTGGACCCTAAAGGACCTTCTCAAACATAGGACCTCAGGTACGCCCCTTATCATAGAATTTGCTTATAATAGCATAATGGTTGTGTGAATGCGTGTTTCTCTGTATAGACAACTTTCAGTCTGCTAGGGTTTCAACCCAAAATCCCTAGGGGAACATTTCACTTAACACTTCTCTCACATGTGTGGAAGGAAGGACGTAGAATTTAGGGCTACAAATACAGATTGGAATTTTTACCAGCATTGACCATAAGACTCTCTCTCAGAACTGCGCAGTAGGTGAAGCTGGTTCTCCTTGGAAATCCGATGATGCCGGTCATGCCAATGATGCTGATTCCGGTGATGCCGATGATACTGATGATGTCGGTGACGCTGATGATACTGATGATGGTGATGTCAGTGATGCTGGTGATGTCAGTGATGTGGATGATACTGATGCCGGTGATGTCGGTGATGTTGATGATGTCGGTAATGCCGATGATGTTGATGTTGGTGATGCCAGTGATGCCGATGATGTTGATGCTGGTGATGCTAGTGATGTTGATGATGCTGATGCCAGTGATGCCAGTGATGTCGATGATGCCAGTGATTCCAATGATGTTGATGCCAGTGATGCTGGTGATGCTGATGTCGTTGATCTAGGGTTTGCTGCTGCTGATGTAAATCAGACTTTTGTACTATTTCTCTTTGCTGAATTACTGAAGATAAAAGAAGATTTGATCAAAGGGTTTCCCCATATTGGGGTTTTCCCCTAGATAGCCACCACATCTTGTGTTTCTTGTCTTGGCTTGTTTTCTGTCGATCGTTTAATGTTCTATCTGCACTTCACTCACTGTACATGTGATTACTAATTTGTGGATAATAATAAGAAAGATAAGTAAACTGCTCTAAGCAAAGAACATACGATAACTTAACATGGTATCAGAGCTGAGGTGAAGACAAAGCTCGAGCAAGAGCAAGAGTAATCACCGAAGAGAAGACTGGCAAGGCTATCCTAAAAGAACTATGGGGTCCTCAACACTCTTCCCCACCAAAGAAAAGCTCCGTGAGAATTCTGACTATCATGGATGGAAGATGTCTCTCGATCTAACCTTAGAAGATTAAGGAGTGTTGGACCATGTGAGAGGCAATATTGTTGAGCCTCTATCAATTTCACCCATTGCTACCAGGAACAAATGGAAAACTAGTGAAGTCAAAACAAAGAAAATCATCCGGGACTCTATCAACAAGCCCTTGGTGGCCTTCATTCAAGAAGGCTAGAAATTCCAGGATGTATTATATGTACTCGACCTCAAAAAGAACTTGGTATCCATCTTGGCAATGGATGACGAAGGATACAAGGTGACCTTTAGCAATGGCAAGGTATGTGTATGGAAAAGCAATGTTAAAGATGCCTTTGCTCTTGGGTTTCAAGTTGATTCATTATATCAGGTCAGTGGAAGTCCGCTAGGTGTCATGTTTTGTGACACATCTCTTTATTTTGAACTTTGGCATCAGAGGTTTACCCTCCTTCATTATAAAGCTCTACCCGATGTAAGACAAAGGATGACAGGGATGCTCGAATTCTGAGTAGAGAAAGAAGGTGTATGTCTGGGATGTGCCGAAGGAAAGCTCAAATGGGGACCATTCCCCTCAAGCCAAAGCAAGACCTCCGATATATTACAATTAGTTCACCTAGAAATATCTGTTATGATTCCTGTGAACTCCTTGGGAGGATATTCATATCCTTACTTTTATAGATGACTATTCTCGAAAGACTTGGATATACTTCTGGAAAAAGAAGGATGAAGTGTTCTCTTGGTTTCGACACTTCAAATCCTTGATCAAGAATCAAACCAAAAAGAAGATCAAGATCTTAAGGACTGATAATGGATTGAATATGAAATATAACAAGTTTCATGACTTTTTTAAAGAGGTTGGCATTAAGAGGGAGACTACTACACCATATATACTCTTGAACAGAATGGTGTGGCAGAAAGGAAGAATCGTACGATTGTGGAAGCTGTCAGTACCATGCTCCATGATCAAATACCTCTGAAGTTTATATGGGACGAAGTTGCAAACACTACAGTATATGTACAAAACCAATGCCCTCATCAAGCATTGGGTTCCGAGACTCTTGAAGAAATGTTCACCGGTAAGAAACCTAACGTATCTCATTTTAGAATTTTTTGAAGCCTTGTATATTTTCATGTGTCGAAAGAAGAAAGGAATAAATTGGGTGCATCTGGAAAGAAAGGAATCTTCGTGGACTATGGTGAAAAATACTAAGGGCTATAGAATCTATGTAGCTAGTCAAAGGGAAGTCGTGATTAGTCATGATGTCACCTTTGATGAAGATATGGCTCTTATAAAGGCAAACAATCTTCCTACTTTAAGGAGCTCTCAAGAAGCTGAGACCAGGGAACCAAAAGAAAAATATGATGTAACAATGCCTGATGTGGATGAATCCATGGATCCTATTGATCCACCTAAGCCTTCCTCTTCTAGGAAGAGGCCCTCTTGGCTTAGGGGGCTACTCGATGATGCTAAAGGACACAATGCACCCCGAGGAACCTTCCATGAAAGTAAGAAGCCAAACAGATATCAGGGATACCTGACCATCATGAGCACAATCATCCAAAATTATCCTTCATCATTCATAGATGATGTCAAGAACCAAGTATGGAAGGATGCTATGACTGAAGAATATGAGTCTATTATGAAGAATGATGTCAGGGAAGTAGTTCCTAGACCCCAAGACAAGACAATTGTCACTTCTAAATGGCTTTACAAGATAAATCATGCAACAGATCGAAGTATGGAAAATTATAAGGCTTATTTTGTCACTCATGGTTTCTCCCAGAAGGAAGGTATAGACTATGACGAGATATTTGGACCTGTTTCCAGATATACCACCATCTGCTCTATCATAGCCCTTGTGGCTTCATAAGGATGGAACCTACATTAGATGGATGTCAAGATCATGTTCTTGCATGGTTCGATCAAAGAAGGGGTGTATGTGGAGGAACCAAAATAATTTGAGATTTATGATCAAAAATCTCATGTATGCAGGTTGAAGAAGGCTCTCTATGGGCTAGAGCAAGCACCCTGAGCATAGTATGGGAGGATCGATAGCTACTTGATGAAGCTAGGATTCACTAGGAGTGAAGCCGATCCTAACCTTTACTCTAAGGTTGAAGATGACAAACCTCTCATACTGGTGTTGTATGTGGATGACCTCTTTCTAACAAGTGCAGACCCTCTCATTCACAAATGTAATAGGGAGATGGCTTCTGAATTTGAAATGAAGGACGTAGGACTGATGCATTATTTCCTAGGACTTGAAGTCTGACAGAAGCCAAGGAAAATTTTCCTATCTCAAGAAAAATATGTGGTGAAGATATTGTAAAGATTCGGTATGGTGGATTGCAAGCTTGTAACTACCCCGATGGAGCTTGACTTTAAGAAGTTAAGCGATAGCGCTACTGGAACTATTTTATGAAATTCCACCGAGTATCGTCAACTCATCAAAGAATTAATGTTCTTAGTGAACTCCCATCCAGATATATGCTTCGCAGTCAACACGTTGAGTCAACATATGGTTGAACCTCACCACATAGTTTGGATTGGTGCCAAGAATCTATTGAGATATCTTTTTGGCATAATTACTTATGGGTTAAGATACACTGTCGTGGATGTGAGACTACTTGGATAAATTGATGCTAATTGGGCACATAGTGTGGTAGATCATAAGAGAACTTCCAGGTGATGTTTCTCCTTGGGATCTGCTTCGATATCCTGGATGAGTAGGAAGCAAACGTTAGTGGCTTTGAGCACTGCCAAGGTAGAGTATATTGCTGCTAGCATGGCCACTTGTGAGGCAGTCTGGTTACGAAAGCTCTTTCGTGAGCTGTTTGGATTTACATTGAATACCACTATGATCCCGTGTGATAACCAGTGTGGGATTCGTTTATTAGAGAATCCCATATTTCATGATCGCTCCAAGCATATCGATACCAAGTACCACTATATTCGAGATATGGTCCAGCAGGGAGCTATAATTTTCCAACATATCGATACAGTTGAACAGGTCACCGACATTCTGACAAAGCCCCTAGGAAAGGTCAAATTTTTTACTTTTCGAGAATGAATTGGTGTCATTTAGAAACCCTATGATGAGGGTCCTGTATGATGTATGGAGCTCTTGGAGCTTTGGGGGGGTCAGGAGGTACTTCTTGGAGCGACATATGGCCACAGGGTGACTCACCATCCCCTGGTGGTGTACGTGTACAGGGTAAAAGAATCAAAACTTTCCCTGTGACACCCAGTGGCGACTATGTAGCAGGATGATTAGTTCTCCTGTGAGGTTTGGATGATGTGTTCTCCATGACGATTATGTAGTAGGATGATTAGTTCTCCTGTGAGGTCTGGATGATGTGTTCTCCATGACGGTTGTGTAGTAGGATGAGTAGTTCTCCTATGAGGTTTGGATGATGTGTTCTCCATGACGATTGTGTAACAGGATGATTAGTTCTCTGGTGAGGTCTGGATGATGTGTTCTCCATGATGATTGTGTAGCAGGATGATTAGTTCTCCTGTGAGGTCTAGATGATGTGTTCTTCATGACAATTTTGTAGCAGGATGATTAGTTCCCCTATGAGGTATGGATGATGTGTTCTCCATGACGATTGTGTAGCAGGATGATTATTTCTCCTGTGAGGTCTAGATGATGTGTTCTCCATGATAATTGTGTAGCAGGATGATTAGTTCTCTTGTGAGGTTTGGATGATGTGTTCTCCATGACGATTGTGTAGCAGGATGATTAGTTCTCCTGTTCTCCATGACAATTATGTAGCAGGATGATTAGTTCTCGTGTGAGGCCTGGATGATGTGTTCTCCATGGAAATTGTGGAACATGATGATTCGCTCTCCTGTGGGCCAAGATGATTAGTTATCCATGGCATCCACTAGATAGGATGATTCACTCTCCTGTGGACAGGATGATTAGTTCTCCTGTCGAGGCATCCTACCCATGCAGTATGGGACTCATGGGAATTACCTCTCATCTTATCAATGAGTATGGAAATGAGGATAGGGACCATAGTAGTACTTATGGATGCATCACTGTATCTACTGTACTCCCTATGATAGGATGACCTTCCTTGATCTAGGATCAATGATACTAGTTTGGAACCAGTGCTATGAGTTGTACCCACTATGACATTGATTTCGAGTCGGTTGAGGATTGGTCTAGGACCAGTGGTACACACTCTGAGATTGACTTTGAGTCAGTGGAGGATGGTATGATACATCTTCGATCACTTCTTCTTCTTCTTCTTCTTCATAATTTGAGCAGAGCAGAACAGAGCAGAGCATAGCAAGAGCAAAGCATAGCAAGGCAGAGTAGAGCAGAGGAAAACAAGGGTCAAGATGTTCAAGGCAGTGCATTTGATGGATGAATAGTAATGACGGTTAGACGAATTGCAGATGGAGTTCTCCCTATTTGAGAGGGAGCGTTAAAATTGGCAACTAGGGCCAAACTCCATGTGGGTCACTTTATTCATCACTGATAATATTTTTTCTAGATTCCTCTTGTTTAGAGGTGTAAGATTGATCTAAATATCATCTGATTTTGATAAGTATTTATGGAGATATGAATTTATTTTGATTATGGAATAATTATCAATCCGACTAGTAACTCATGTAGGCTCAGAAACCCAACAAACGCATCTATTCATCATCAAAATTTGTATATAAATATAGGAGGTCTTTTACTCATTTGTACACACACATCTCAATATCTCTCTCTCTCTCTCTCTCTCTCTCTCTCCCTTATGCAGAAAAGAGGCTCTTCTCCTACTACACAGAAAGGGACTCTTCTCTCACATGTGTGGAAGGAAGGACGCAGAATTTAGGGCTGCAACTGTAGATTGTAAGTTTGACTAGCATTGACCCTCAGACTCTCTCTCAGAACTAAATAGTAGGTGAAGCTGACTCTCCTTGGAAATCCGATGATGTCGTTCATGCCGATGATGCTGATGATGCCAATGATGCCATTGATGCTGATGATGCCAATGATGGTGATGTCAGTGATGTTGGTGATGCCGATGTTTCTAATGTCGTTGATGCCAGTGATGTCGATGATGCCGGTGATGCCGATGACGCTGATGCCGGTGATGCCGATGATGCCAGTGATGCCAGTAATGCAGATGATTCCGGTGATGCTGATGATGCTGATGCTAGTGATACCGGTGATGCTGATGCCATTGATCTAGGGTTTGCTGCTGCTGATGTAAATCAAACTTTTGTACTATTTCTCTCTACTGAATTACTGAAGATAAAAGAAGATTTGATCAAAAGGTTTCCCCATATTGGGGTTTGTCTATTAGATAAACTTGCCCCTATGGTGGAGTTGAGGTTATGTCAACAGTTATGGTTAACAGTTGTGGTTATGGGCACCTAGCATTGGTGACTCATGGTATTGAGCCCATGGTATTACATGTAGTTGAAGCCCTTAAAAGGCTTGTGTATTCTTCATTGTAGGTAGCCATGGTTGAGCGGTGAAAGCTCAGGTTGTTGGTTAGCTTGGCTGTGTTTTAGCCAAGGACAATAATAGATCTATTGTTGGTTGGTTTTTCCCCCAATTGCGGTTTTACAGATAATCATGGTGTACATGGTTTGAATGTGTATTTCTTGTTTGTTATATTTATTTCTCTTGAACCATAAAATTGTCCCTGGCTAGCAGCCACATCTTGTGTCTCTTGTCTTGGCTAGTTTTCTGTCGATTGTTTAATGTTCTATCTGCACTTTACTTACTGTACATGTGATTGCTAATCTGTGGATAATAATAAGAAAGATAAGTAAACTGCTCTAAGCATAGAACATACCATAACTTAACAAAACCAAAGTGACCGAAGATTCAGATGTAATTTGAATGGCTTTATAGGCCAATTTAGCAGGTGACAACAGCATTTGTTCTCCGTAAGTGTCAATGTCTGAAGGAGCTGGCAGGATCCATGGATCGGTCTATTCATGAGGAATAAATGAAAACATATTGACCATCTGTGAAACCTTCGACAACTGAAGAGGGAAACAACCCATGAGGGAAGAATCCTTCAATAGACTGGTACCGATACTGACGTAAGAGTTAGGTACACCACCCACTAAGGGTATAGAGCTGCTAGGTAACAAAGAGTAATCTGGGGGGAAAAAGGATAGCTAGTCTACTATGACTATCTTTCCATCGAAGGGAAAGAGAATGATATGGAAGACCGAAGACACAGCGGCCTTCATGGCATAAGTCTAAGTGCGGCCCAGAAGAAAATTATAGTTGAGTTTATGATCCACGACTTCAATATCTATCGTTACTATTTTCCCACTCAAGGTGATGGGATAGCTAGCTAGGCAACCTTTTGGGATGAAAGTGTGGCCATCGAAAGCTTTAAGGGAATTTGATGGTGGGGTTAGGGTTGGAGAAACCAAGGCGAGCCAACATGAAGTTGACATGATGTAGGTAGAAGCACCTTCGTCAATGACAATTCTGTGTATACCTTTACCTTTCGAAGTTATATGCACCTGAAATGCAAGTTGGTGAAAAAGGGGAGGTTTACACTTGTCCATGCCGAAAATAGCAAGCATGGAATCCTTTGGGTAGATACCACCAATATCTGAAAGTAAAGCTTTTCATTTTGTTGGGCATGTTTGTAATACTTCGAGCGCTGACATAGCCGACAGCGCTTGCGCCAAATCTTCTACAATGTTGTAGTTTTGGGCAGCATGTGCAAATATATTGTGCATTGTGTGTCAAAGTGCCCCTTTTGGGTGTCGAATTACAAGTTCCACAACCGGCCTTTTGATATGCAAATCGTTGGGAGGTAGTGGGTTTAGACTTGAGGAAGGTTTTGTTGCATGAGTGGCAGGAGCTCCACAAGGTTTGGCTCTTGTTTATAGATTTACCCTTTCAAATGTGTAAACAGTAGAAGATCCTTCACCAACTAAAGGATGTTGCGAACCACCGTTGCCCCCTTGCGGGGGTTGCGGTTGGTTTGCAATAAGGTTTTTCTACTGCTGAGCGGGGAAAGGATTATTCAGGACAACGGTGGTCTAGCTAGTATCCTTTCTAGCAATGTATTCTGTGCATTCCTGAAGACGCGGACAACAATAGGTCATGAGGTCTTCAGCACATATTTTGCAAGGAAATGTGGCGGGTTTATCCTTTCCCTCGTCAATAGGTGCAGTGGCCTTCTATTTTGGGTTTGGCTGCTTTGTTGACTGTTCCTCAGAAGGAGCGATCTTTTTCTTATTCTTCTTTTTCTTACCACTGGGATTTTGTGTAGACTGGACAAATTTTATCTCAGTGGTAGGAAGAGCAGTCGATTTGGTAGTAGTGGAATTATTGGGGTTGCTAGGGGCATTGGGGATTATGTCGTAAAGAGTTCCAGGTTGTGAATATATCAAATCTAAGTGCCGAGCATGACATATGGATTAGTATTCTGTGATTGCACCACCTAGAGTGACATCTCTAGCGATTTGCGGAAGTAAGGACCTGCAGAACTAGTTCGTTAAGAGAAAGTCTAGAAGGGGAGCTTTGACTAACCGTCGCCTATGTCTCCATTCATGTATATGATCAGAGATGTGGATGGCAGTATCCTGATGAAATGGGTAGCTGGAAGTGCTTTAGGAATTCCATCGCTAAAGCTTGAAGGTGTTTACTGACGTGCGTGGTAACTCAATATACCATTTAGCTGCGTTTCCAGTGAGGTTGTAGGGAAAAAGACGTAACCGAACACTATCATCCACCATGGAGTTAGAAACACTCCAAAGATGGTAGGTGGTGACATGAGTGCTCGGATCCTCCCCTTATTTCCCATCAAACTTGGGGATGTCCATTGGTATCTTATGCAGGATCTGTGGCCATTGTAAGTTATGATAGATGGGGTCATTTGTCAGTTTGTATAAGTCGGATATATCCAATTTTGCCAAGAAAGGCATATTGTGTGTGGTGCCCCTGACTTGGACCATGGCGATGACATATGACTTGAGGACCCTTGCACTCCTTCCATCGTTTGACTCCCAATGTTATACATGGGTTGTGTGGTGTAGTAGTTTCTTTGAGGTATGGTGTTGTAGAATGTATTTCCATGAGGATTTTGATACTAGGGTATAGAATTTCCCCCAGGATAAGCAGTGCCCCCTTGACTCATTTGAATTTTTGAGTAGGATGCCCCCATGGATTGGTTGGGAACCCCTTGAGGATTCCCACCTGACACAAAACTAACCATTTATCCTTGATTGGCAAAGGGAATACTCATGTCAATTAGAGACTGACCATGCATGCCTGAGAATGGAGGGGGAATTGTTACATTCCCTACTAGCACGTGCATATTTGGAACCCCCCAAGGTATATGGATTTGGTGGTTTGAACTGTACAACAGCGGCTGACCATGTTGTTGGTAGACGGGAACCGCGCCCATAGTGCCACATTAAGCGTTATAGGGAGCAAACGTATGTGGCACTTGTCAAATGTATACAGTTTCACACTAAAGGGGTGGAACCCAACATCGGCTGGGTTCCACCCATAGATGGTGCCATGTGAGTGGTTGTACCTGGGATAAAGGGGGTAGCGAGAATCGCCATTGATGGTGTTGTGATGACTATTGACTTGGGAAGTGGTGGAGGACTGAAAGTGTCCACAAAGTTCCATGACCCATTAGTCGTCGACAGGATAGATGGTAATGTTCCAACTACAGAAGCAGGAAGTATAGGTACCATGGGAGCAAAGACAGGTTCCAACGGATTCGTGAGCAGAGGGTTAAAGGGAGGAAGGAATCCTTCGGTAAAGTAATCCTCTGGCAAACTTGAATCATCGGTTGTCAAAACAGATCCCGTGTGAGATCTAGGAGACTGATCCCCTTAAGATGGGGAATCTAGTTTAGTGGAACTCGATGGATCTTCCACAATGAGTGGAGGAAGGCCTAGCAATCGTCTAGAGTGACGACGAGGGCCAGATGTAGCCACAGTGACCGTTAATTTTTATCAATAAATTTTATCATGATATTCGTTAAAGTCTCAAATGATAGCACTCAAGTACCTAAAAATGTATAAAGAATACTCTCAATTGATCAATCAACAAACAGAGGGAAATTACCCTATCTGTCTGATGGAACCTACATCAGATGGATGTCAAGACCGCATTCTTGCACAGTTCTATCAAAGAAGAGATCTACGTGGAGCAACCCAAAGGATTTGAGATTTATGATTGAAAATCTCATGTATGCAAGTTAAAGAAGGCTCTCTATGGGCTAAAGCAAGCACCCCAAGCATGGTATGAGAGGATTGGTAGCTACTTGATGAAGCTGGGATTCACTAGGAGTGAAGCCTATCCTAACATTTACTTTAAGCTTGAAGATGACAAGCCTCTCATACTAGTGTTGTATGTGGATGACCTCTTTCTAATAGGTGCAAACCCTCTCATTCACAAATGTAAGAGGGAGTTGGCTTCTGAATTTGAAATGAAGGACCAAGGACTTGAAGTGTGGCAGAAGCCAGGGGAAGTTTTCCTATCTCAAGGAAAATATGTGGTAAAGATATTGGAAAGATTTGGTATGATGGACTGCAAGCCTATGACTACCTCAATGATCTTAACTTTTAGAAATTATATGGTAGTGATGTCGGACCAGATTTGGGAAATGCCTTTGTGTTCATAAACTCATTCGCATTGATGTTCTTGGTGAACTTCCATCCGAACATATGTTTTATAGCTAGCATTGTGAGCTCATATTTGGTTGAGCCTCACTGGATTGATGCCAAGAATCTACTGAGGTATCTCCATGGCACAATGGGTTAAGATACACTGCCGGAGATGTGAGACTACTTGGATATATTGATGCTGATTGGGTAGGCATTGTGGTGGACCGTAAGAGCACTTCTGGGTGTTGTTTCACCTTGGGATCTACTTTGATATCCTGGATGAGTAGGAAGCAGAAGTCAGTGGCTTTGAGCACTGCCGAAGCAGAATATATTTTTGCTAGCATGACCTCATGTGAGGGAGTCTGGTTGCGAAAGCTCTTTAGTGGGCTGTTTGGATTTACATTGGATACCACTGTGATTCTCTGTAACAACCAGAGGTGGGATTCAATTATTTAGGAATCCCGTATTCGTCGATTTCTCCAGTAGATAGAAATCATCTAGGATATGGTGAGTCAATGAGCAAGGAGGCTCCATCGCATTAGGATGATGTACAGGTCGATACACCTTGTCAAAGCCCCGAGGAAAGATATAATCTGTGATTTTCCCAAACGACTTGGAGTCATCAAAAAACCCTTGTACAAGGGTCCTACATGTTGCATACATTGAGCTCTGGGAGCTCTGAGGGCTTGCGGTTCTTACTGGAGCAACATACGACCACAGGGTGACTCACCCTCCCTTGGTGGTGCAAACTGGAACAAGATGATTTGCTCTCTTGTCGAACAAGATGATTCACTCTCTTGTGGAACAGGATGATTCACTCTCTTGTGTAGTAGGATGATTAGTTCTTCTGTGAGGCCTGGATTGATGTGTTCTCTATGGTGATTGTAGCAGGATTGATGTGTTCTCCTGTGAGGCTTGGATTTATGTGTTATCCATGGAGACTGTAGCAGGATTGATGTGTTCTCCTGTGAAGCCTAGATTGATGTGTTCTCCATGGCAACTGTAGCAGGATTTATATGTTCTCTTTTGAAGCCCGGATTGATGTGTTCTCCATGGCGACTGTAGTAGGATTGATGTGTTCTCCTGTGAGGCCTGGATTGATGTGTTCTCCATGGTGACTGTAGCAGGATTGATGTGTTCTCCATGGCGGCTTGGATTGATGTGTTCTCCATGGTGATTGTAGTAGGATTGATGTGTTCTCCTGTGAGGACAGGATTGATTAGTTCTCCTGTCGAGGCATCCTACCCATGCAATTTGGAACTCATGGGAAGTACCTTTCATCTGATCAATGAGCAGGGAAATGAAGTTAGGTACCATAGTAGTACTGATGGATGCGTTGTTGTATCTACCATACTCCCTACGCTAGGATGACCTCCATTGATCTGGGATCAATGATACTAGTCTGGGACCAGTGGTAGGAGTTGTACCTTACTATGACACTGACTTCGGGTCAATTGAGATTGGTCTGGGACCAGTGGTACATACTCCGAGACTGACTTAATGTCAGTGCAGTACTGGTTTGGGACCAGTGAGAGTGGTACATACTATGACGCTAACTTCGATTCGGTTGAGACTAGTTTGGGATAAGTGGTACACTCTCTGAGACAGCGATACTGGTCTAGGACCAGTGGTAGGAGTGGTACTTATTATGAAGCTGACTTCGGGTCAGTTGAGAATGGTCTGGGACCAATATTACGCACTCTGAGACTGACTTTGAGTCAGGAGGATGATACTGGTCTGGGACTAGTGGAGTTGTACTCACTATGATGCTGACTTCGGGTTGGTTGAGACTAGTCTGGGACCAGTGGTACATACTCTGAGACTGAATTTTAAGTAAGTATGATACATCCTCGATCAATTCTTCTTCTTCATAATTCGGACAAAAGCAGAGCAGAATAGAATAATGCAAGAGTAGAGAAGAATAGAGCAGAACAATACAGATCAGTATAGGGAAAAATAAGAAAAAGCAGAACAGGTATAATAGAGCAGAGCAGGGCAAGGGTCAGGCTATACAAGGGCAGTGCATTTGATGGATGAATAGTAACGACCGATAGACAGATTGTAGATGAAGTTCTCCCTAGTTGAGAGGGAGTGTTAAAATTGAAAACCAGGGAAAAACTTCATCTGGGTCATCTTATTCATGGATGATAATATTTTTATTAGATTCCTCTCATCGAGAGGTGTAGGATTGATATAAAGATCATCCGATTCCGATAAGTATTCATGGAGATATGAATTTATTTTGATTATGGAATTATTATCAAGCCGACCTACAACTCATGTAGGCTCAGAAGCCCAATAGTCATATCTATTAAAACACCAACGTTGTGTATAAATATAGGAGGAATTTTCCTCATTTGGACCCACTAATCTCATCACATCGCTCTCTCTCTACTGCGCAGAAAAGAGTCTCTTCTCTACTGCGCAAAAATGGGCCTCTCTCTCACACATGTGAAGCCGGAAGCTGCTGAAACTGAAGCTGCAACTGCAGAAGTAAAGTTTGACTTGCATGGACTAGACGATCTCCTCATCTGGACTACATCGTAGGTTCATTTAAACCTCCTTTGAAAGCTGCAACTTTTGGTGGTGGAATCAAGTCAATCCGATAGACGGTTTGCAAGATATCCATTGCCCTAGTTTGAAGCCGGAAGCTGCCGAAACTGAAGCTGCAACTGCAGAAGTAAAGATTGACCTATGTGGACTAGAAGATATCCTCATCTAAACTGCATTGTAGGTTCATCAAACCTCCTCTAGAAGCCACAACTTTTGGTGGTGGAATCAAGTCGATCTGACGGTCGGTTTGTGAGATATCGTCTGCCCTAGTTTGATGATGAAGCTGCTAATGCTGATGCTGCTGATCTAGGGTTTGCTACTGCTGATATAAATTAGATTTATTGTATTTTTTCTCTCTACTTGTTGTTGGGAAAAGTATCTACTCAGAACACCCCTATCCCACTCTAAGGTGTGACAGTGCCTTAGTAATAAACAAGGAAAACTACTTTCGTATTCTTCTTTATGAAATGTAAACGAAGAGGAAGGATCAACTAACCTGTGTCTTGCGCTAGTTTGTTGATCCAATCGCTCTCCTCTTTGTTCGCTTCCCGCTGCCTGCTCCCTTACTTGCCCAGCTTCACCAAGTTCCTGCAAGATCACAAAAGAGGAAAACTACACAAGAGACATAGATTTACATTCATAAATAGCTTAGGATCAGATTTAAGCTAAACATGCAAATATAACAAAACATCACTGATACACAAGCACGTAGGAGAAACTCAAATAGTTTTATTGATATGATAAGAAGATCTAAGAGGAGATACAACCAAGTGAGTCCCGATCCAACATCTACCTCCCAGCAAAGGAATCCCTTCCTCACCTCCAACAAAGCATAAATCACCCAATGCACTAATCTCAATCTCAAAACCAACAGCAATTCTCTGCAAAGTACAAAATTCCAGCCTCCTGGATCTCTGGGATGAGGGATCCATATATAGATGTAAGCAGAGAGGATGAGTCAGCTTATGTTTTGACTTGTGGCTTCTCTCTGTCAATTCTTGCTTCCACTTGGAGGCTGAGAGCCTCTTACTCATCCTTGGTCGAACTCAGTGAGGCAAGTGTCATTGAGGAAGATTCTGGAAGCTTCCATTGTCTGTCCACCTCGCGGAATGACACTACCATTTGGCATTTCCCACTCAGCGCACCCTGGTAGTGCATTTAGGTGTGTTGCAATGCACCTAGCTAGTGTACTGGGGTGCTATGCAACGCAGGTAGCTAGTGGAACACTTGAAATGATCCTGTTTTGACTGATTCTGAGTAGTTTTTGGTGGAGAACTTCAGGGAGAAGCTGTCATTGGTTGACCTTGTTCCTTTAGGGGCAGGAACAACACTTTTAGGGACTTTGGATCCCTTGGATTATGGACATTTCATGCTTAAAGCTGTAAGGCACAAAAATGTCTATAACAGTTGCCCCCTAAAGTATGAGGCCGTTTATCGGGTGAAATGATTTATTAGGAGGATCCGAAGTTCTTTCAATGCTGGGAGGAGACCTGTAATAAGATACAATACAATACATCATTTTCATACTATTTTCATGATCTAGCTCAGGCAGGCATTCCCATGCTCAGCTTTATAAATTCATTTTTATGTACATAGGACAGACAATCGTCTGATGGTAGACTGATGATTCTGGTGAAGTCATCATCCTTTTGGTAGGATGATTATCTGTGCTGCAATGCTGTACATTTCAATGTCTTTATTTTTTCCTGAATATATATCGCAGCCCGGATGGATGAAACTAGATCCGGGGTCTTCAATCTCGTCCGATCTTCACTCTAAGTACAAGTCGATCCATGTGAGAAATGTTTTGAAGTCGAACATGGAAAGACATCGCTTGATTACCAGTCAATGATGTAAACTGTTAACAAGCGCAAGAGGAATCACCGATAATGATAATGACCCTCAAGGTACTGCAGTACAATTCACGTGGTGTGAATAAAGGACTTGGCGTCGAACACCACGCAAAATCTTTCGGTCGAAGGTCATTGATGTATACCTGTCACCGGAAGTGAGAAACTTGCCATTGAGGCATGCAAGCTTCAAAGTACTGAAGAGGTGTCCCTATATCAACTTCTTGGATAATGAGCTGATGTCGACAAGAAGCGATCTATCAAAGGAGGGCCTTGATGAATCCCACATCAATGACACGGAACGGAGCAAATGATTTTGATGGAGGTGAAAACGATCTGATGATATATGGTTCAGGGTGGTGGTCATGAAAGAATGAAGTATAATGTATGGTAGTGGATGGGACACGGGTGACTTCTCTTGAACATATTGGCGACACTTATATGATGGATTGGTAGCATTTACCCCAAAGGTGGATGGTATGGCGAGACCATGGTGATGTGACCGGTGAATGAAACAACCCAACCCGACTCAGGCACGGAGTGGAAGTGTCATGTTCAAGAGCGACTTGCTACCAATAAAGATTCTTTGAGTTTCTTCCCAATTTTTCCCCAGTCATTGCTGACCAGTACCTCTTTATTTTTGTCAAGCTTGAGGAGGATAACATATGCTTGTTCTATAATTTTCCCTTCGGGCAAACCCACCGCTATGTTTTAACGAGCCTAGCGATAGTGAAACTCGTTCTCGTCTAAAGACAAGTTTGTCACTATTAATCTTTTTAACGAGTCTAACGACAAAGATAACTCGGTCCTTTTCATTTTTAGAGAGTCTGAAAAGGAACGTAAAGGTAACTCTGGAATTACTTTTTCGTCATCTAATCCCTTAAGTCCGAAAAAGTATAAAACAATACAGAAGGGATGAATTTTCGATAGTTTTAACGAGCCGAACAAAACAAGCGCTCGATCTTTTTGTGCAATAATCCCTCAGGTCCAAAAAGATTAAAATCTAGAGGAGGGATAGCACTTCCGGTCGCTTTAACGAGCTGGAAGGCCAAAACTCGGCAATCTTTTCATATTTTACGAGTCAGATGAAAAGAGCTTAAAGAAGACTCGTCTTTTGAGGAACGAGTGATAAAAATGGGTAACAGCTGATTCCAGGTAAGGGTTGGAATTTTCCAAGCACGACAGTGTCACAAGGATGGCTAGTGAAATCACTCTTCGCAGCTGTTCCTCAAAATGGGTAAACAATCAAATGGAGGTGAATGATCGGCCCATGGAAAAGTGGAGGTGACGGAGCAAACACGACCAAGGCTTTAATGGCTGATAATGTTACATTCACGGTGGTTATTTACTGGAGGATAGTTCATTTTTTAACGAGCTTAAACACGGATTGAAACACTTGCTCGGTCTTATGTTTATTTTTTAACGAGCATGAACTATGTGCTAAAATTGCTCGATCCTATGTTTATTTTTTAACGAGCATGAACTGTGTGCTAAAACTGCTCGATAAAATGGTCTAGTTTTGATTTTTTACCATAAATAGCTTCGTCCTTTCAAAGATAGTACTGTACTTTCAATTGCTTCATCAAACTAGTTAGAAATGAACAACATTTGCTTGGAAATGAGATTAAAACGCTAATATTTTACTTTGAACTACGTAAAAAGAAATTAAAAAGTGTTTTTACCTCTCATTTTACCATTTCATTTGAACTTGGTTTGTTGGAGCTTTGGAGGTGCCTCTTCCCCCTTGATTTTCATCAGCTGATTTCGGGAGATTCTGTGGACGATTCTCGGCGCCGTCTGGACCAGGTAGGAGCTAAACCTGAGCTCTTTCATTTCATGGTTTCCTTTCTGCATTCTGTGCTTCATTCTCTGCTTTTCTGAGCCCCTGGGGTTTGATGGGTTCGTTCTGCCATCAATGCACCCTGGGCATATCGAAATCTGTGCTGAATGTTGACCAGTATGAAGGCAGTTTGATATTCAACGCAGGTGGAACACTGTGCAGGTGCGTTGGGCGCAGAAAAGGAATCTGTTGCACAGTTTTTGATGAAAATTTTTGCCTGTTTCTCATCAAAATCAGGATCTAACTCCTCTCTTGTTTGTTTTTCAGAGGTCTTGGAGCAAAATGACCCTTACATGGCGAGAATGAGAACATGAAGAAGAGGACATGATTGCCCTACATGATCCGGTTACAGTGAACGCGCTGCGGAACTGTGGCTTGATGAAGTTCTTTCGTATCTCTAGCATGAGACAGCAAATCAACCTACTACAGTATTTGCTCGATGCTTGGGATCCTATCAATCAAGTTTTCCAGATTAGGGGCAAATCTATCCCCTTGATTGCAGTAGACATTTACTTCTTGACTGGCTTGTCGACGCGGGGTGCCCCCATCTCTTTGTCAGGTTCGGCCCGAGGGAGTGACTCTGTGAGAGATTATGTCCGCCAGTATTGTAGGGAAGGATCTCAGCCGAGTAAAGACGGCAAGATCATCATTCGTGATGTCACTGACAGGTCCCTTAGGTCTATCCTGTTTACTTTTGGTAGGATGGCCGGTAGTGCGTCTCTTCATGTAGCCAACAGATCCTATATGCAGCATGCCTTGGAATGCCTCCAACCGAAAATATTCAACCGGTGCGATGCAGTACTTCTTGTGATGAAAAATCAGTTGACCAAGATAAAGGATGGGAGGTTGAAGAACTTTGGGTTCGGTTCTATTTTGACCGCCTTTGCCTTGGAGAAGATACCACTGATGCAGCCGCAGTACATTGCACTCGACTTACCTTCTCCTACTGAACCACACATGCAGAGATGGGTTGACCATATGTCTAGGCATGCTGGTCAATCTCAGATTTCTTTTTCTGATACCTTCTTCAGGTGGTTTGATCGTCAGGAGATGACTTATGCCAAGTATCCATATGCTGGCATGGACTTCCAGGGTGATCTGGATTTAGTACTGTCGGATGGCGAGCAGTGGGGCGCTATTGGTAAAATCTTTGACCATATCACTATTTACTGTCTTTATTTATAATGTCCTTGTGCTTTATTCTATCAAGACTTTAATCCAACTCATGTGTGCATGCAGATGTTGGTCCTGTTCGTCCAGTAGTTCGCCTGAGAGTGCCAGTCGCTGCCCCAGCAGGAGAGGCTGCCGGGAGGGTTATCCTTCGTGACCTTGATGTGGCCGAGACTCTCACAGCTGTGCAGGAGCAGGTTGAGAGGCTTACTCTCGGTATTCCAGATGTGAGGATCGACGAGCTACCTTTGCAGTTACAGCGGCATACTACTGGTGTGCCTAGACGATGGACTCGTCTCTTACGCATGATCGCACAGGCTGTGACTTGCTATCACGAGCATCATTAGACTAGGGTGCCCCCTATAATTTTGAGTTTTTGGGTCATGTGACCGATTTTGTCTTGGTTACAGAAGATTATATGTAAACCATAAACAGTTATATATATGTATATTTTGATTTTCGAGGTTTTATTCTGGTTGAGCTATATGATCCACATGTACAACATTGATGATGTGTTTCTTTTTATAAATGTTGCAAATGTCTATCTAACACATAGTTTGCTAATGAGTCGGTTAATGTGTTTAAGTTTATGGAAATATGTTGGTATTGAATCAAATCAAATTGTCTTTTCAAAATCTTAACCCTTAGGAACATGCGATAAATGGCTGGGTTTCGGACGGAATATATACCATTGAGTTGTAGTATTACGAGTTGTGAGTATAGCCTGACGATTAGTCGGTGTATACCATGGGTGATGGCATCAGAGAGAAGTTCTATCAACGCGCTATACTCAGCGATGTTATTCATTGATTGACCAATACATACACCTCTGAAACTTACTAACTCGCCGCTTGGATCAAAAATGGCCCAGGCTGCGGAGGACAGGTTTCGCGAACTACGACTCGCTTCGTCAGCATATCCAACACATGTCTCCAAAAGGTTTGACATCTGCAATAAATGTAAAGGGGTGGATTACTCGACCAAAACGAACACTTTAGCAAAAACAAAATACAACAAAAGCAAATTGGTCACTATTTAAGCATAGTAACGCTTGAGGTACAACCCATTACGAGGTTGCGCCAGTGGAATTTCGTCATAATCCATTAACTCGTAGGCTCCTTTTACTAACACCCGTTTAACAATGTAGGGGCCCATCTATAAAGAGTTAAATTTACCTGCTCCCAATTTATCAGATTCTTGGTCGTAAAGCAAGACCAAGTCACCTTCTGAGAAGACACGGGGTTTGACATTTTTGTCGAACTACGCCTTGACTCGTTTCTTATGGGCTTCGTTAGCCAAAGCGGAATCACGACGGGTTTCATCCAATTGGATTAATTCCAAGAAACGGGCCTCTTCTTCTGAAGTTCCGGGGAGGAGATTGATTGCGAGTTTAAGAGACGAGATTTCACACTGGACTGGTAAGACTGCTTCCAGGCCATATACCAGTTGGAAGGGTGTGAACCCGGTCGCATTCCTTATCGATGTTCGGTAAGCCCACAAGGCTGAGTACAAGATTAGGTGCCGCCTTCTTTTGTGAACTCCGATCATCCTTTGCAACATACGCTTCAGGACCTTGTTGATCGCTTCAACTTGTCCGTTGGCTTGCGGATAATACGGAGTAGAGCTGTCGTGAGACAATCCTAGTTTGGCAGCTAATTCGAGCATCATGTGATTGCGAAAATGTGATCCATGATCCGTGACTATAGCTTGTGGTACGTCGAATCTGGCGACTACATGATTGAAAAAGAAAAGGGCAGCTGTTTCACCAGTGTTATCTAATGTAGGCATCGCCTCGGCCCATTTGGTAAAATAGTCCACGGCGACTATAATATACCCATGCCCCCCGGTCGAGGTGGGGTTACATGTCATGAAATCGATGCCCCATTTGGCGAAAGGCCCAATAGCAACTATTGGCTGTAAAGGTGCGGGTGGTCTTCTGGTTTTGCTATCAAAAATTTGACAAGCATGGCAACTTCTGACTGCGGTTATGCAATCTTTGAACATGGTTGGCTAGAAGTATCCTGCTCGTAAGATTTTTTTGTGTTGTAGCATATCCATATTGATGCCCCCCACACGCGCCTGAATGACACTCATTCAGGGATTTTTCGGCCTCCTCATGGGTGAGGCACCTTCTCAGAACTCTATCGATACCACGACGGTAAAGTGTATCACCGACGATCATGTAGTCTTTTGCTTGGTATCGTATACGTTTTTGTTCAGAGTGAGAGGTGTTAGGCCTAAACTTTTGGGTTTGGAGATAAATTATTATATCTCCATACCACTCATTGCTTGTAGATATCGGAAACAAATTCTCATCCACGATTGATTCTTCGAATGTTTCATCGTTGGACGACGATGGGAGATCGCATAATAATTCTGCAAAAACTAGAGCTTTCTTTGATTTGGATTTTACGAATTCCAGATCAAACTCTTGAAGGATTGCTATCCATTTTGAATATTTGCCCCTCAGCAACTGTCATGACAATATATAAGTCATGGGGTTGCAATCTGACAGAATGGTAGTTTTCCGGAAGAGGACATAGTGTCGAAATCTTTGTATCGCTTGAACAGCTGCAAGCGCTAGTTTTTCAACATAGGAATATTTGCTTTCTGTATCATTTAAGTTTTTACTTAAATAATATATAGGGTGTTCAATTCCATCGACTTCTTGAACTAAAACCATTGCGATGGTTGTATCTGCTGCAGCCAGATACAGGTTAAAATCTCTTTGATAATCGGGGGCATACATTAATGATGCTTTTATTAAGGAATCTTTTAAAGCATCAAAGGAAGCTTGCGCAACCTGATCCCAGACAAAGGGGACCTCCTTTTTCAAAAGACGTGTATAACCTTTAGCAAGTTCGGCGTAATTTGGAATGAAACTCCTCAGAAAGTTTGCTTTCCCTTGGAGTTTCTGAATCTGAAGCAAATTTGAAGGTGGAGGCAAATTTATGATTGCCTAGACCTTGCACGGGTCGAGACGAATCCCATCCTTGGAGACTACAAAGCCAAGTAAACGACCAGAACCGACGCAAAATACACATTTGTGTGGATTGAGTCATATCTTGTAGCGTCGGCAACGTAGAAATATCACTCTTAAATGCTGCGGATGATCAGTCCGCTTTCGCGAATGAGCCGGAAGGTCGTCGAGGTATGGTTGAACGATGTTCTTGATGTCATGGAAGGCATAATTCATTGCCCTCTGAAAGGTCGCCCCTGTGTTCTTTAAACCAAAGGGTAATTTTCGATATGTGAATGTGCCCCACGAACAAATGAATGCAGTCTTTGACTGGTCCTGTGGGCGGATATTTATTTGATTATACCCGGAAAATCCATCCATGAATGAAAAGATTTCGCATCCGGCGCATTCATCAATTATCTGGTCGATGAAGGGTGTAGGGTAGTTGTCTTTCGGACAAGCTTGATTTACATCCCTATAATCGACACACACTCTAATTGTCCCCTGTTTTTTCATAACAGGGACAATATTCGATACCCAATCGGTTAGAGGAACCGGGTAGATGAAACTAGCATGGAGAAGTTTTTCAACTTCTGCCTTAACGGCAGCGGCTTTCTTGGGGTGCACCTGCCTGAGTCGTTGTCGTACCGGTTTGACATCTGGATACATCTTAATTTCGTGTTCAACGATACTCGAGTCGATGCCTGGCATTTCATCATATGACCAAGCAAAGACATCTCTGAATTCGCGAAACAGAGCATTGTATATTTCCAGTTCTGAAGGAGAACAACATTTGCCGACATAAATATTCTCTACAACATCCGTTTTAGTCGAGATATTTATGGCTTTAGTCTCTTCAATGTTGGATAAGTTTCGCTCAGAATCCACCGTATTTACAGTATTTGATAGGAATTCAAAAACTGAAGGATGATAAAGGTCATCTTGAGTATCTTCTTCATAATCTGGAAGAAGGGAACGATGGTGGCAATCACTCCATGGGGCTCCTTCAATCAACATTGATTGTACAATTCCTTCGTCAGTTCCATGCACTCGCGACCAAGGATCTGAAGGGGTACCATATTCTCTAGACCTATCTACCCAAATGCTTGATGAGCGTTGATTCGGGTTTGCCTCCCATGCTAGAAACATTGATTGTTATAATATTTCTATTGGGCTTGGGGGCAAAACCATTGCATGATCCATGTTGATATCGTTTTCTGAGATCTTTGTGGAAGATATCATATTGCAGGTTCCTATCGACGCTACTTCCACCAGATTGATTGGAGGTGGAAGAGCGAAAGTTCCCATTAGTATAGGATCTTTTAGTAGGCCTACTCCGATATTCTGAAGTGAATGGGGGCTTCCATGGATCATGGGAATGCTTCCTGTAACTTGTGAACCATTGGGGAGGAAGTTTTGTTGATCGACGATTGTAATCCCCCCTGAAAGGGAAATGCAATCTTTCTAAAATAGGTCGACACAATAGCTGCCATGGCATATATCCATGGTCTTCCTAGTAGGATGTTGTAATCAAGATTCCCATCGATGACTTCAACATCTATTTCTACTGTTTTTCCCCCTAGTTCAACCTTCAAGTTATTTAGGATACCATATGGGGTATCTTCCGTCGAATGCTTTTAACGTCGTCGAAGATCGTGACAAGGTTGGAGATCCTAAAGTTTTCCAGCAACTCATCGACATAATACATGTAGATGCCCCCTCATCAATAATTGTTCGATGAACAGTTTTGTTGAGGGCTTTCACTTGAATAAGGAAAGCTAGTTGAGCTGGTAACTGAGGATCGTACCCTTTGTGGTCAAAGGATACAAGATTGGAATCCTTAGGATCTACACCACCAATGGCTGATAACAAAGCCTGCCTTTGGGATGGGCAATTTTGTAGTACTTCAAGAGTTGACATGGCGGATGGCGATTGGGTCAAATCTTCCACTATGTTATAATGTTGCGCCGCTCTAGCGCGGGAATTAAATGTCGACTTGTGTACTACTCCCTTCGGCGGTTTTATTGTTAATTCAGGAATGATGGGTGGTACAACTTCTGTCAAAGTTGTTGTCGAACTACTTGGTTGATATTTATCCTTGTCGTTCGACAGCTGAGGATTCCCGTAATCTTTGTTCCTTGTCGAAATCAAAGCATCATTTTGCTGTTTTGAAACTGACAACATTAGCACTTGAGATGGGGAAGCATTTCCACTATCAACCAGATTTGTTCCTGGATTTGGAAATGGATCAGTTAACACGGCTGAGGTTTTCGAACTCTTAAAGAATCTTTTAAGCTCAGCTTTGTATGGACATTGTGAGGTCCAATGATCCTCATCACATATGTGACATCCTGTAGAGGGTTTCCTATTTCCAGGAGGGTTTGAAGAAGTTTTTTCAGGAGATGACTCATCCTGTTTCTTCTTCTTCCCTTTGCCTTGTTTCTTCTTGCTTCCTGGTTGTTTGGTTTCTTTGCCCTTATCTGTTGATATGACATTTACTTCCGAAGCAATAATTTCGTCTTTTGCATTTTGATCTGAAACCTTACGGGCTTTCTTGGACGTAGCCTTTGTCGATTTCGCGTTTGTCGTGCAAATCACGCCATCGTCGGCGTGAGAGTCATTGTTTGATTTAGGAGGAGGAGGAATTGAGGATTCCGGTCTAGGGGCGTCGGGTATTTTGTCACAGAGCGTGCCGGACTGAGTATAGATCAAGTCTAGATATTGTGCATGAGCTATAACTTGCTCTTCCGTTACGACTCCCCCCTTTGCTACATCTTCTGTGATGGAAGGTAGTAAAGACTTGATAAACCATTCAGCTAATAGCTGATTGGGAACGTACGTTTTTACCATCCTACGACAACGTCGCCACTCATGTATATGATCAGATATGTGAGTGGCTGTTGTCTGTTTGAAGTTGGTGAGGAGTTCCGTTCCCGTTTCATACCTTATCGATAATTGAAAATGGGTTAAAAAGGTTGTGGCTAAGGTACTGAAGTTGTCGAACGAAGCTCTAGGCAATTCAATATACCATTTTGCCGCTGGACCCGTTAACGTCCTCTGAAAAAGGCGAAGCCTTATCGAATCATCGTTTAGGGTGTTTGATGAACACCATAGATGAAATTTCATCACGTGATTCGATGGATCTTCACCTGGATTTCCATTAAATTTAGGAATATCTGATGGAAGTTTATGAGGGATCGCTGGCCACGAAGGGGCGTAAGCAATTGGATCGTTTGTTAATCGGTGTAAATCGGGTAACTCTAAAGTTGCCACGAATGGTAATTATTGATTCAGGTTAGGTGAAGCATACCCAGGATATGATGGAATCGCCTGAGTAGTTGGCCTTTGCATACCAGCATAATGCAGTTGATGCTGGTATGACTGATACGGTTGGTGGACATGACCATTGTAAAATGGTTGATTTTGACCGTTTTGAATGTACGGTTGTCCACTGTTCGCAAAGATCTGCTGCTCAGGACCTTGGTATACTTGTTGGAATTGTGGTTGTTGGTATTGCACCAGCCATGGTTGTGAAGCCATGTGCTGTTGCGCCATACTAACCGTTGGACCAAGGTGTGGGGTAATTGTACCCATTTGGACCTGTGTCGCCCCACCAGTTGGCGATTGTGGTTGTGTCACAGGGTCAAGGGGCTGTTGCATTACAACCTGAGAAATCCGAGGTTGACATACAACAGGCAGCGTTTGAACTTGTGACACTGTCACAATAGCCGGTGTAGTAGGTATATTCGACACAGGTACGCATTGTTGCATCAAATATACAACCCTTGGTTTTTGGGGTAGTATAGGTACCCAACCACTTGATGTAACTCCAGTATAACCTAAATACTGTTGTGAACTCCCGTATGGATATCCTCCCGGAGGGGGTAATGAAAGGGCATACTGCCCCCCATACGGTGGTAATCCGAAATTCAAGGGGATTGTCTGCCCTTGGGGACTGGATTGCCCAAATTGACCTCCAAATGGATCAATTTGTCGAGACTCAACATAAGAGTTGCCGGATATTATTCCGGAGGAACAAACAGGAACGGACCATACTGTCGAAATAGCCCCTGGATGGACTCCTTCTAGCGGTTGTGAGCTAGTCGGGACAGATGGTACGCTGGCAAACATTGTCGGAGTGACGGCAGGGAGTTCTGCTGTCGCTGTGTCAGTCGACACAGTCCTAGATGTTGACGGTTGTTCAGACATTTGGAATCTATCCAAAATATTACCTAGCGATTCTACAGGAACTTCCGCTGGTGGTAGACCAACTTCTGATGAAGAAGGAAATAGAGTGACCCCGACTCCAAAGTGTGTTGGAGTACTTGCTTGTGGATCTTCTACAATTTCCTCTATCACAATCAAACCAGGTGGAAGGGGAAGACCGTCAGGTCCGTAGAATATTTCTGGTGCCGAAGAAGGGGTTGAATCGACAGCGACAGATGTTTGAGGAGCAAGACTCTTCGAACCGGTTGCAGATGGAATTGGTTCAGTAACACAAGTGTTTACTCTCAGACTAGGATCAGTATCACTGTCCCTCTGTGGCTGTTGAACTTCTTCTGTAGAGGCAGGGTTTCCAGAAATGTTTGGAGTAACCGGAATCTCGGATGTTTTTGGAACACTTGTTCTAACTTTAATAGGAGATTTCGAACCGGTTAAACGAGTTCGCTTTGTCCGTACTGTTTTCGATTCCGGAGACAAAGACGGTTGACTTGTAAGCCTCCATGAACGACGGGGTTTCAATTGACTTTCTTCCACGATTGCGGATTACTCGATCAACTAAAATAAAAGGGGTAAGTGTGTTTCCGAATTAAATGAATTTTAGACGCTTTAGACACAACTTGTTTTTTCAGTTTTTAAGAGTCGAGAAAAAACAAAAGATGACTCTAGTCTCCTTCGATTTTTAATGAGCCTGAAGTGACAAGTGCTCAGATGGACCTTTTCCGTTAAGGAGTCTAAAAAGGAACGAAAAGGACTGCTCTGGAGATCTAAGTAGAGGGTGTGCCAAACCAATCGCAAAACCGCAGAATACTTTTTAGGGTACGGGCGGTCAATCTTCCCGAATGCTGTGTTCAGTGCATTGCGATCAGTGGGGCGGCCGACACGGCTTCCTATGGATAAAGGTTTTATGCCTATAGGGGTCTCCCAATATATACTCGATGGTACGTGGGAGCACAATCCGTACTGGCACTTATCGTCTCACAGTGGAGGAATCACCCAACGAACAGTGAGGACAACAGTTACCAGGCTTTATGACGCCGGAACACGTCTCTAGCCTAGACCTCTATGTTGTGTGTTAAGTTACAAAGCGTTGTTAAGTTCATTCAATTTATTTTAGGTTGATCTTTCTTAGAAGTTTTCCTTTTTGGATCACCACGAGATGTAGATGTAATTCCTAAATGCAGTCTAAAGATGATAAGCAAGCTTTTATCTCTTTTCAACAATGAAAATCCTAGCTACAAGGGGAAAAGAAAGACACAATCTTTTCTCAAAGAGCAAAGAGCACACTGTAAATGCACTTTTCCTAAATCAAACCATACAAACTGTCAAAATGCAAATGCACATATGCATGTATTTGTTTTTCACTTTCTTAATATTGATGCCTAAAAAGAAAGTTGTTGTACAAATTTGAATTCGATTTCAAGTGAAAAACACAAACAAGCTTCTTTTCGAAATCAAAAAAGTAGAGACGATTACGACACTTTATGATTTTGAACACTTGTTTCGACACTAGAAATTCACAAATTCAAACCAAAGGCAAAAGTAAAATCGCAATCAACTGTCAATAGCAAATAAACTTTCTCCTAAGATCAAAACGACACTTACGACAGGTCTAGATCTAAGGGCGACAGTATGACCAGTTTACTTTTGCAATGGGAAACTGTAAATGACGTAACAAATACACAAAAACAAATACAGTTTCTTTTATACAACTGAGGCAGAATTAAGTCAAAGAAAAGGGGTTTTCAGATAGGTACACACACTGATAACAGGCTGCAAAAATCAGAGATAAAACTGAACAAAGTGAAGCAAAGAACCTCAGCCGCACAGGGCAAAGGCTGATCAGCGCACCTGTTGCACAGAGAAACTGAATTGCAGCGCAGGTAGCCCTCTTAGGACCTACGTTGAAATACAGAGTCTCTTCACAGAGCCTGCACTGAAGCAGAAACGAGAATTTTCTCTGGGTTCTGGGTCACGGTTTGCAATTTAATCTATGGTTTTTGGCCGGATAAAAGCAATCAGTAAGGTACAATCAGAGGGATGATTTAAAGGAGGACTAAGAGCTATCACAAAGGGTCATTAGAGCATTTGTGGATCAGCTGTTCAAATCATAAACAAATCCTAGTGAGTGGATTGAAGTAGTAGCTACTTTGCATTTGAAAATGGCAAATGCAGTTCAATGGCTACTTTTATGTTTATGAAACAAACAACAAGAGAAACACAAACAAACTAACTAGACACGCTCCCCAGCGGAGTCGCCATTTTGTTGTTGGGAAAAGTATCTACTCAGAACGCCCCTATCCCACTCTAACGTGTGACAGTGCCTTAGTAACAAACAAGGAAAACTATTTTCGTATTCTTCTTTATGAAATGTAAACGAAGAGGAAGGATGAACTAACCTGTGTCTTGCGCTAGTTTGTTGATCCAATCGCTCTCCTCTTTGTTCGCTTCCCGCTGCCTGCTCCCTTACTTGCCCAGCTTCACCAAGTTCCTGCAAGATCACAGAAGAGGAAAACTACACAAGAGACATAGATTTACATTCATAAATATCTTAGGATCAGATTTAAGCTAAACATGCAAATATAACAAAACATCACTGATACACAAGCATGTAGGAGAAACTCAAATAGTTTTATTGATATGATAAGGAGATCCAAGAGGAGATACAACCAAGTGAGTCCCGATCCAGCATCTACCTCCCAGCAAAGGAATCCCTTCCTCACCTCCAACAAAGCATAAATCACCCAATGCACTAATCTCAATCTCAAAACCAACAGCAATTCTCTGCAAAGTACAAAATTCCAGCCTCCTGGATCTCTGGGATGAGGGATCCATATATAGATGTAAGCAGAGAGGATGAGTCAGCTTATGTTTTGACTTGTGGCTTCTCTCTGTTAGTTCTTGCTTCCACTTGGAGGCTGAGAGCCTCTTACTCATCCTTGGTCGAACTCAGTGAGGCAAGTGTCATTGAGGAAGATTATGAAAGCTTCCATTGTCTGTCCACCTCGTGGAATGACATTGCCATTTGGCATTTCCCGCTCAGCGCACCCTGGTAGTGCATTTAGGTGCTTTGCAACGCACCTAGCTAGTGTACTGGGGTGCTATGCAACGCAGGCAACTAGTGGAGCACTTGAAATGATCCTGTTTTGGCTGATTCTGAGTAGTTTTTGGTGGAGAACTTCTGGGAGAAGCTGTCATTGGTTGACCTTGTTCCTTTAGGGGCAGGAACAACACTTTTAGGGACTTTGGATCCCTTGGATTATGGACATTTCATGCTTAAAGCTGTAAGGCACAAAAATGTCTATAACACTACTGAAATATTGAAGATAAAATAAGATTTGATCAACCACACATTGTGGGGTTTGTCCCTGGCTAGTCGCCACATCTTGTGTCTCTTGTCTTGGCTTGTTTTTTGTCAATCTTTTAATGTTCTATCTACACTTTACTTTATGTATATGTGATTGCTAATCTGTGGAATATAATAAGAAAAAGAATTAAATTGTTATAAGCATAGAACATACCATAATTTAACAGATCTATATTCTGAGTGAGGAAGAGAGAGGAGATTGAGAGTGAAGAGGGTGTTACAGCAGATCTGTTGTAGGTTTTATCTCTTCAGTTTGCTGGATAATATAATAAAAGAAGGACTAGCTATTTCTCCGTGGATGTAGCCCAAACTGGGTGAACCACGTATATCTGTGTCTCTCTTGTTTTATGCATTTTCTGTGTTTATATTTCTGCAATATTTTATGTGTTCCATTGCTCCATAATATATAATTTTCTAACAACTGGTATCAGAGCCGAAGGTCTATTTGATTGATAAACTCGTAGGAGAGTAGGGTTCCTGGTTCGAGTGGGAGCAATGGTGGAAGATGGTAGGTTTAGGGTTAAAAAATTCAACGGAAAAACTACTAGTTGTGGAAGATGCAGATGGAAGATTATCTGTATCAGAGAGATCTGTACCTACCTTGAGCGGAAAGACAAAGAAGCCGACGAGTATGACAGACACAAAATGGAATATTCTCGACAGAAATGCACTTGGAACAATACGGTTGTGCCTAGCGGCGTCGGTAGCGTTTAATATTTCAAAGGAAACGACAACACAGGGTTTAATGTCGGCATTGGAAAAACTATATGAAAAACCCTCAATCTTAAATAAGGTATTTCTTATGAAGTGTTTATTTAATATGAAGATGTCAGAGGGTGGATCTATCATGATCATTTAAATGATTTTAATATAGTTACATGTCAATTAATTTCTGTAGGGGTAAACTTTGATGATGAAGTTAGAGCTCTGTTATTCTTGTGCTCATTGCCAGAAAGTTGGAATGGTTTAGTAATGGCCATTAGTAACTCTGTTTCTGGATCTAGTACTTTAAAGTTTGATGATGTTGTCGGTGCAATCCTTAGTGAGGAAATGTGACGGAAAAGCTCCAGTGAGACATCAGGTAATGCTTTAACTGAAGAGACTAGGGGAAGAAAAATGGAAAGAGGAAAGAGCTCTAGATATCGTAGTAAGTCAAGAAAAGGCAGATCCAAGTCTAGATCGGGGATAGTGTGCTAGAAATGTGGGAAGAAAGGACACCTGAAGAAAGACTACAAGTCTCAGAAGGGAAAAGAAGGAGACGCGCAGCAAGAAACTAATCATGAAGCGAATGTAATAGGTGATGTGTTGTAAAATGCTTTGATTCTTTCATTAGAAAATATTTTTGACGCTTGGGTGCTAGATTCAGGGGCCTCATTCCATGCCACACCTGACAAGAAATACTTTCATGATTATGTTCAAGGAGATTTTGGATAGGTTCAATTGGGTGATGATAAACCCTATAAAATCATTGGAATGGGTATAGTTTTCATAAAACAACAGAATGGAAATCAATGGCTATTGAAGGAGGTAAGGCATGTTCTAGATCTGAAGAAAAATCTAATTTCAATGAGGCAGTTGAGAGGTGAAGGCTGCGTAACTAATTTCACAGATAAAACCTAGAAGGCCACTAAAGGATACCTGGTAATAGTGAAAGGAGGAAAGGTTGGTACATTGTATTTATGCAATGGTATTCTAATTCTGTTAATGTTTTAACCTCTATAGGAGAAGATATGACATTGTGGAATCATAGGCTCGGGCACATGAGTGAGAAGGGGATGCAGATTCTTCACTCAAGAAATTTGTTGCTAGGTTTGAAGCATCTTGATTTAAAATTCTATGAGAATTATGTTTATGGAAAATAGAAGAGAGTCATTTTCCTTAGAGTTGGGAAAGAAAAAAAGAGCGGAAAATTAGAGCTTGTGCATACAAATGTATGGGGACCTACTCAGGTATATCATCTCTTGGTGGCTCTCATTATTATATTAATTTTATTGATTATGCAAACAGAAAAACTTGGATTTATTGTATTCGAAATAAATTTGATGTATTTGATACTTTCAAGAAATGGAAAGCTCTGGTTGAAAATGAGACAGGAAAAAGTTTGAAGTGTCTCAGATCAGATAATGGAGGTGAATATTGCAGTAAAGAGTTTGATAGGTACTATTCATAGAATGGAATTCGCAGAGAGAAGACAGTTCCAGGAACACCAAAAGAAAATGGTGTGTCAGAAAGGATGAACAGGAAAATCATGGAGCGTGAAAGGTGCACGAGATTGCATGCAGGATTTCCTTTACAATTTTGGGCAGATGTTGTAGATACTACTGTTTATCTAATAAATAGAGGGCCTTCAAGTTCCTTGGATGGTGGTATTCCAGAGGAGGCATGGATAGGTAAAAAGGTAAACTACTCATTTTTAAAGACTTTTCGTTGTGAAGCCTTTATCCACATTAATAAAGAAAATAGAACAAAACTTGAGGCAAAATCAAATAAATGTACCTTTATTGTATATGGTGTTAATGATTTTGGTTATCACTTATATGATTATGAAAATCAAAAAATCATTGTAGCAGAGATGTAATATTCAATGAAAAGGTATGTATAAGAATCAGTTGCAGGAAAAGAAACAAGAAAAAGAAAATAGGGAATACAAAGTGCTTGATGATATCATAGGAAAAGTGATGGTGCCTGAAAATCGTAAGGATCAATAGCCAGAACAACAACCACAACAGAAACAAGCACTTCAAACACCTGAAAGTGGTGTTAGAAGATCTACCAGGATAAGTACACCCCCTGAATGATACTCTCCTTCATTATATTATGTATTGTTGACTGATTCTGGTGAACCAGAATGTTATGAAGAAGAAGTGTAGGTAGAAACCAGGAAGAAGTGGGAGCAAGCCATGAAAGAAGAGATGGACTCCTTAGCACATAATCAGACTTGGGACTTAGTCAAGTTGCTTGCAGGTAAAAGAACATTGCAGAATAAATGGGTTTACAGGCTGAAGGAAGAACATGGAGTAAAACAGAGGTACAAAGCTAGACTTGTGGTGAAGGGGTTTGCACAAAAGAAAGGTACTGATTTTGATGAAATATTTTCTCCTGTTGTTAAAATGACTTCAATCAGAACCATTTTAAGTCTAGTAGCAGTTGAAGATTTGCCTCTTGAGAAGTTAGATGTAAAGACAGCCTTTCTCCATGGGGATTTGGAGGAAGAGATATATATGCAGAAGCCACAAGGATATGAGGTAAAAGGGAAGGAGAAACTAGATGAGAAACAACCAGGTCCAAAGTGGAGTCATTGTCTAGCAAATGAAGTAGCGGTGGAGTTTCTATAATCAGTCTCCAAGTGGGAGATTTTTGGGTATGGAGCCTGATTATATTCCGTATTCAAAAATTTCAGTCGAATGTATACCCCAGGAAGACTATACACCCCTCCACGTGGGGGGGTGCAGGGGGGACTTGTTCCCCCAGTGAGGGTCTGGGTGCCCGCGGTTCCCCAGCGGAGGTTCGGGGGCAGTGCCCCCGAAGCTAAAAATAGATGTAAAATTACCTTGTAAAAATATAGTAATTTCTAGTCAATCTGGGCCGTTCACTAGGCAGATGATCTGACGGTAGAAGTTATGTTTAATTTAGGGTTTTTTTCCTTAGAAGGCAACCCCTCACTATATATGAGGGAATTGTATTGTGTCTATGTAGATCTATATTTCGAGTGAGGAAGAGAGAGGAGATTGAGAGCGAAGAGGGTGTTACAACGGATCTACTGTAGGTTGTATTTCTTCAGTTTACTAGATAATATAATAAAAGAAGGACTAGCTGTTTCTCTGTGGAAGTAGCCCAAACTAGGTAAACCACGTATATTTGTGTCTATTGTTTTATGCATTTCCTGTGTTTATATTTCTGCAATATTTTGTGTTCCATTGCTCCGTAATATATAATTTTCTAACAGATACCTGAGTCCCCGACTCAGCTCCAAAATCCCCGAAGGGATCCCCAATACATAGAATACCCAAAGGATTTGTAAGAGAATGTGGGCTACCTTCACTTACGGTTTGATGTTGTCTCGTATTTAACTCCACTTTTACTGGAGTGGTCCTGTTAGTATGAGTGCAGAAGGAATTTTTCTCTCTTTTAATGACACTAGTTCGATGTTCGATCTTGGGTAGTTTTACTCACTCTGCTTATCCCAAGATCCTAGCCTAGATAATGTTTGTTTGCTAAATAAAGAGTTACTGATTGATTTTAGGTAAATTTTATGTGCACTTGATTATTGTCTTTAGTAGAGGAGTTGACATATGAAATGTGATGAGACTCTGACTCAATAAATCATGCACAAAACAATGCTTTAAAAACAAATTTTCAATTCAATGAAAACAAGCTGTATTATACAAGTGAGAGTTTGTCACATATTCATATTTTTTCAATGCATCTTAGTCATTTAACACATGCATAACCGAAAGACTTCTTTCAAATGATTCTTAACAACTACTTGAAACCAAAATAAAGCAGATTTTAACTAGATAAACAAAAGGATGAATAAAAAAATGTGAGTCTTTCTTTCCTAAAAATGCTTTTAAGAAAGAAAAACAAAAATGATTTCTTAATTTTTTTTTAGGACACCTATTTTGCTAGCAAAATGTAGTTACAGATCTTCATTCAGTCCATGAGAAGGCTTCCTATCCTTTTTGGTTTTCAAGCATTGCTAAAAATCAAGTTATTGGGAGACTAATGCTTTGTAACAGTGGGTACACAGAGTTAGTGGGCCCACTAGCACTCCCTGTGAACAGGCACAGTGCTTTATAAAGCTCTGTGTAGCCTACTAACCTCCGTTAGTGTAGGAAATCAGCCAAACAAAGGGATTTCAAGATCAGATTCAGAGGTGAATACTTGTAAGTAAGATGCAGCAAGATCTTTGGTGGGTTAGAAAGGGATTGCAAAAGTATAGGCAGCTCTTAGAAGGAGGAGAAAATAGAGAAGATTCTGGGTAAACCGAGAACTAGATTTATATTCCCCAGCGGAATCACCAATTCTTCTATGGGGTAAAATGCATAGTGTATGGAGAATGTAGATACCCTCAAAGGTCTTCCCAAGACCTTCGGCAAACTGTAATATTATTTGCAACTGCACAAAGTTACATGCATGTTCGTAGACAATAACTAACTATCAAAGCAGTAGAAGTAGATTACCTCAAGTCTCCATGTAGATTTGTTTGGATATCACAATGCAGCCAAGTGGAACTCCCTCAAAGGCAGCTCCAAATCAAGTCTTGCACATAGAAGATACAAGTGTAATCACAGCATACAACTCTGATAACTAATACATGAATATATAAAAGAACATCTAATTGCATACAACTAAGATACTCATGCTAATAGGCAATGAAAAAACAACTAAATGAATGATAGTATCAACACCATGAGTAGACAGTACAACTACAATTATATATTAATGTTGGAAGAGTGATTACAACCATCTGTTCTATCAGCCTTCCTTTACCCCTCCAACTTCTCTCTCTCTCTCCCTTCTTGCTCACTTCTTATGATATGAGTCAATGCTTAATAGTCAAGTATGCTATCCTTTCAAATGCTCTGACCCCTTTCACAATAACCCTCACTTTTCTTATATAGTAATTGAGTTAGGGCTTCCAAGCTCCTCCTTGAGTTCACTAGGGCAAAAGCAATGAAATTGCCATGCTTTTCAGCTCTTTCCCATTTGCCTCCTTTTTTCAGATTAGAAATCCTCCAAATATCTCGAATTTGGATGTTTCCTTGCTTTTCTTGAGTAATTTTAGGAACAAATATCTAGATATCTATGAGTCAATTCGTTTCTTTGACCCTTGGAACTTCACCAAGTTTCACTAACGCTATTCCCATACTAGCAACATGATTTATTAGGGTCACTAACGCACCTCCAGGCTTGGTAACAATCTTTATAAAGCAGGTTGTTTGTGCACAACCAGTGTTAGTGTGGAATCAAGGCCTGTGATTATGGTCTTTGTTTCAGCTATCATGTCTTTCCCCTCTGAGTTGATGAGGAGTTCAATTTGTTGTATAACAGAGAATTATGTTTCTTCTACTGAATCTGTCAAATCATTGTCTAATCTAAAGCCTCCATGCCTTCACTTCCTCCATGCGAACCACATTTCAAATTTTTTCATACTAGGTTCTTAATCTGCTCAACATGAGCAACCCAACAACACCATCATTCTACACATAAAATCTAAATCAAAAAATTTGACCCAGAGGAAGGAAATTATTCACTTCTTCTGAAACCAAAACACTACTCTCAAACAAACCACAAGCTGCCAATTTTTTCCACAAACAACACATAGATTTTGAATATTCTTCTCAACTCTATCTCTTATTTATGCATACAATACTCTGATAAAACACTACAAAACTATGTGAGAAGTTGCTAAAATCTCTACTCTCTCTCAATGCCCTCATAATGGCATATTCTCACGTTCTCAAATGGAGAAAAATTTGCAGGAAGCTTCAGAGGTCTGTTGAATGATGGTTCTTGTCAAAACGGTAAGAATATAAACTGGATAGAAGTGGTGGCTATGGCCTATCTCTCTACTAATAGGAAATACCTTCAATTTTTTATGTGAGCTATTAAAGTTATTATCTTTTCTATTGCACATTGTTTATATTTTTTTTAGTTGAACACATCATTGTGATTGCAAGTCAAGAACAATTGTGGTGGCTACATTGGAAATTCAATTATATGTGATCCTGAACTTCTAGCTAGTTAGGTTAGGAGGTAGTTTGCATTTTAGTTTACCTATCCTTCCATCCTACATTCTTTTTCTTGCTTAAGCAAGAGACGAACCTTCTATTTCTTTAAACCAATCATAATTTACAATGTGTACATAATTCTTCCAGCAGAGTGGAAAAAGTCGGACAAGAAAGAAGACCTAAAAAATCTAAGTCCATCAAACTCAACAAGTACAATCGTAACACTTTTGAGAATCAACAAAAACAAGCATCGGGAATCGCAAGAAGCATGAACCCACCCCCCGAAAACCCTTGCTAGCAAACCCTTAAAAAGTCACTTCATCACTGCCTTTCATTCACTTTTTTCATCCGACGAGGGAGAAGTATTTCGCTCCATAAAGTAGCCAGAAGTTTAATCCCCCGGTCCCACCAAACCGCCCGCTTCATCCCGATCGTTGATCGGGCCTGCGTAGATCGGATGGTGGCGCTGACTATCGCACGCCTGAAATAACCGGAGGTTAATGTGCGATGAGGGTGGTATTCACCACCGTCCCTCATCCACGTGTCAAAAGGTGAATGGAATCGCTGCCCGACTGCAAAACCGCCTTCGGCTTGAAAGCGGTGCGATCGCACCGAAACCATTCGAGAGGTGGTTTTAACTCCCACTCCTGGAAAAAAAGGGGGATTGAGCTGCCAGAACAGGGCCGACGTTCAATCTTCTCCGCCATGCTCCTGACAGTGAGAACCAGACGCCCTCCTTTGGGGATTTTCCTTGTTGCGCCCTCCGTCTTTGCTGAGACCGCCTCTGGAGTGCTAACCTCCCTAGTCCTTTCTGACCAAAAGTGAAGATTTTGGAATGCTCTACTCATTGCCTGTCATTTTCCTTATTGTTGTTCTGATACCCTTGTTTGTCTTCTTCTACCTGGTTATGGCAACGTTCTTTTAGGTCGTTCTGAGGCATTTCCATCCAACTCATCGAAGCTCTGCTATCTTTGCAAGTGACCCCTTGGTTGGCTAGAATGTCAGCCAACTTGTTAGCCTTTCTACGTACATGGCAGAATTCAAGTGTGCGTAGTTCCTGCAGATGATCCTGAATCTTATGGAGCACCCTTAGTAACCTCCAGTGTTTTGTAGCTTTTTCCGGCCCTGATCCATGACTAATTTTCTTGGCCGCGTTGATGACCAGCTCTGAGTCCGCCTCTATTATCACATTCTGGAAATTGTCCTGTTTCAAAAGTTCTAAGCACTGCTCCAGTGCCATCAGTTCCGCCATATTGTTGGTGGCTTTTCCTAAATGACAATGGAAAAGGGAGATGATGTTTCCATGTTCATTTCGAAGAACTCCTCCAAAGCCGGCCATTCTCAGGTTATCTTTTGATGCTCCATCGATGTTATATTTCAGAAAACCTTCTGAGGGGGGGAATCCATAATTCTTTGGCCTTTTCCTTCATGCTTATTTTCCTGTCCAGTTCTTGTGGAATGAGCCCCTGCAAGTTTAACTGTTTGAGTATTCTCACTTCTGTTTTGGAGGGAGGATTCTTGGGTAGATCCCTGACTGTTGTGCTTACTGTCTCTTTTAACTGTTTCAAGATCTGCTCCAGCAGGCGAGGAAAGGTGTTCTTCTCTTCTTTGAAGATTCTTTTGTTCCTCTCTTTCCACACATTCCATATTATGAAACTTGGCAGGAGAGCCCAGGCTGAGTTAAGAATTTCATTATCCGAACCATAATTTCTCCACCCGTGTAGGGTGTTAGTGATACTATCTTTGTCTCTGTCAGACTGATTGAAGATGTTGGCAAAGAAATCCCATAACCTGGATGTGAAAATGCAACTATTGAGAAGATGTTCCATAGTCTCCTCTTGTTCTCCACAGAGTTGGCATCTGGAGGGCCCCAGAATACCCCTCTTTCTAATATTGTCCCAGGTTAGTATTTTCCTGTGGTGAACCAACCACAGAAAGAGTTTGATCTTTGTCCAGCTTTTGCTTCTCCATAGTTTCTGCCAAATTCTGACCGTGCCTTGGGATTCCAGTCCTAGGAGAATATCTTTAGCTTCCTTGATCTTGAAGTTGCCCTCTTTGTTGTTACCCCATCTTAGTTGATCCTGCCCTTCTGTGATAAGAATCATCCTCTGATCCATCATCTTTTTTAGGGTCTCTGCTTGGCCATTGAGGGTGTTGTCCTCTCTGCCATCTATCTTCTTCCATATTCTCCATTTACCTGTGTTGTGAGCATTGTCCCAAAAGTCTTTTACCTTTACCATACCTTGGTTGTCTGTTTCTTGTTTGAGGCCCAAAAATTCTTCTTTCAAGAGAATTGGTTCTTGTTGCCATTTATCCACCCAGAATAGTGCCTGATCTCCATCTCTGATTTCCCAGAAACTGTTTTTCTGAACCACCTCTCTGTTCTCCCAGGCCTTATTCCATATGGGAGAGCCCTTCATATTCCCTGACATTCTTATTAGCTCGGAATAGTTCCAAGAGCTGGCATATTTTTCCTTCCAAATGCTTGCCCATTGAGCCTTGGGATCCTTTACCCACCGCCACCAAAGCTTGGCCCCAAGAGCCTTATTGAGAATCTCTAGATCATCCAATCCTAGACCTCCTTGGTTCTTAGGTTTACAAATCTTTTCCCATGACACTAAAGCCCATTTTTTCCTTGTTTCCTCCTTGCCCCAAAGAAAGTCTCTTTGAATAGTGCTAAATTGTTGTAAGACTCCTTTTGGCACTGGGAGAACTGAAAGCATAAAGATTGGGATAGCTTGGAGCACTGCCTTTGTAAGGACCAGTCTACTAGCCAGATTTAAAGACCTGTATGTCCATTTTTTGACCTTATCTTGCATCTTGATTATTAATGGTTCCCATATGCTCTTATGTAAGGGTTTGGCCGTTAGTGGCACTCCCAAATACTTAGAGGGGAGGGACTCTCTTTGAAAGCCAAGAATTCTGGAAACATTTCTCTGAATGGCAATGTGAGTGTTAAAGAAAAAAAAATTGATTTGGTAAGATTGACCTCCATACTTGTAGCCAAGGCAAAGTCATTCAAAATTTGTTTGTAAGCCAGCGCTTCCTTGACTGTGGGAATGCCCTGTAACAAGGTATCATCTACAAACTGTTGATGGGTCAGGACTTGACCATTCTCAGATAATTGGAGTCCTCGAATTTTTCCGGTAGCCTTGGCATGCTTAATGGACCACCCCAACCCTTCCATCATGAGGATGAAAAGAAAAGGAGAGAGTGGATCCCCCTGTCTGAGTCCTCTAGAAGGAAGAAAAAGTTCAGAGGGTGAGCCATTGACTAAAATTGAAAAACTGGAGGAAGTCACCAGGGCCATAACCCATCTGATCCAATTATGATCAAAACCATACGCGCTGAGCATTTTCTTGATATATGTCCAGTTTACTTTATCATACGCTTTGGATATGTCCAGTTGCATTATCATGCCCGCTTTCCTTTTGCTGGTTAGCGAGTGAACTACTTCATGAGCTTGAATGATGTTATCTAGAATTTGTCTGCCTTCCACGTACCCAGATTGTTCCCCTGAAACCAGTGTGGGTAGCAAAGGTTTGAGTCTGTTGGCCACTACCTTGGAGATTATCTTGTATACTACATTGCATAAGGCAATGGGCCTGTATCTCTCTGGCGTTTGAGCATTATCCTGCTTTGGAATTAAGGCGATGAAGGAGGTGTTGAGAGCTTTCAAAATGGTTTTGTTCAGCCTGGAATCTTCCACTACCTTTACAATGTCCTTTTTGACAATGTTCCAACAAAATTTGAAGAAATCTATGTTGAATCCATCCGGACCTGGAGCTTTACCATTTTTCATCTCCTTAAGAACCTCACTGACCTCCCTTTCCGTTACCGGTCTATTTAGATTACTGTTGTCCTCTCTTGAAACCAGCTTGGGGATGTGTTTAGTGAAGTCTTTGATGAAAGGTTCCCTTTCTAAGGAGTTTTCCTGGGCAATACTTCGGAAGTGTCTTACTAGCACAGCTTCTATATCCACATGGGATTGGTGATTCTGCCCATCCTCATCCTTGATCAAAGATATCCTGTTATGAGTCCTATTGGCTATTGTGGATCTGTGGAAAAATCTAGTGTTGTGCTCTCCTTCCTTTAGCCATTGAACTCTAGATTTTTGTTTCCAAAAAATTTCCTCTTGTTTACACAACTCTTCCCATTCTTGATGATGTTTCTCTACCTGATTATTTTTTTCCTTATCAAATCCTTCCTTGATTAAAGCTTGATTGAGTTTCAGGATTTTGTTTTCAACCACTTTCTTTCCTGCAAAAATGTTTCCAAATTCATTCTTGTTCCAGTCTTTTAGCCTCATCTTAATGTGCTTTAGTCTTTTGTGCAGCATGAACATTGAGGATCCCTGAATCTGCAGTTCTTCCATCCACCATTTTTCAATGTTACTGCTAAAATCTGGGTGTGAGAGCCAGATATTTTCAAATCTGAAAGGTCAGTTTCTTGGGGTACCTATGCCTTTGATCTCCATTTGAACCGGCCAGTGGTCTGAGCCTCCAAAAGGTAGAATTTCTGCCATTATTTCCTTGTCTAAAAGCATGAGATCCTCAGAGATCATGAATCTATCTAACTTGGAGGTGACCTGGGAGTCCCCTCCTCTTTTATTATTCCAAGTGCAGAAGCCATTGTTTGTCAATAAGTTTCATGTCTTCTGAAAAGATTTGGAAGGTTGAGGAATCTTTATTGAGAGCTCTAGTGCCCCCCTTTTTCTCCGAGAGAGATCTGATCATGTTGAAGTCTCCTCCTATGACCCAAGGTGACCCTGGATGCCTGGCCCGGAGATCCACCAAGGAGGTTAAAAACTGAATTTTGTCATCTAACCTTTGGGGGCCATAAACATTCGTTACTAGGTAAGTGTCCCTGTCTCCCACAGGCTGTATGACCACCGATAAATAATTCCTTGTTGCCTCCGCATCAATTATTCCAATATTTTGGGGATTCCAGAGAGTGAGGATGCCCCCTGCTGTGTTTTCAGCTTTAACTTCTAGAAACTCAAATCTGTTGAGCCATTTACTATGTATTTGTCTCAACTTTTGAATAGAGCATTTCGTTTCTTGGACAAAAATTATATCCGGGGCTGCTTGCTGCATTCTGTTATTCAACAATCTCTATTTTCTCTTACTGCCTAGACCTCTAATATTCCAAGTTGTAAATTTCATGATTAAATATTGGTAAAGGAGTAACTGGTTAGATCTTTCATCTTACCTGAGTCTACCATGAGCTTTCCACATTCCATCAGTAGCTCGTTCTGCTTTTTCCTGCCTCTTTTTTTTCCTGGGTTTCTCAGAGCTAGCCCTAGAGTAGTTTTGACTGCTTCCCCCCTTCATTTCTCTGTCTTTCAGTGTTGCTTCCTTCCTCCAAACCCTTGGCCTGAGTTTGCCAAAGGAATAACTGCTGTATTCTATTGATCTTTTCTTGTGGTAGTGATTCTACCCCTCCCGAAGTTCCCTGATTTAGGAATCCTTCTAGATCTAGGTTTTCTCTGTCCAGAATCTCCTGTAGCTCATTGTCTTTTGTTTCCATCTCACTCTGGTTCATTTCTTGATCCATTTCCAGTTTTGAATCATTCATCCTATTTCCCTCTCGTTCTTCATTTTCCTGTGTGTGGTCGTTTTCTGCTCCCTTGTCCTTCTTCTCATTATCTTCCTTTATTACTTGATCTTCTACTGCTATTTCTTCATCCTCTTCGAGAACCTGGAACTGATTCTGACTAGCCTTTTGTCCTCCCGCTTGGTGTTGTTTTGGCCCTTTTTTGCCGCTTTTTCCTTTAGGAACAACTTTGTGAAAATTGTCTGCATCTTTCATTGTTTTAGTATTTCCTTTGATTTCTGCCTTAGTGAGAGGGCAGTCTCTTATAAGGTGCCCGTGTTCATGGCATTTACGACATCTAAATGGAATATGCTCATAGTCTACTGTCTGCACCCATTCCTCATCGTAAACTTCCAAGATGACTTCATCCGGGAGAGCTCCAGAAAGATCCATCTCCACACAGATCCTAGCAAAGGATGTATATTTTCCCCTCCTTGTGGCTTCAGCAGCTTTGACGAACCTCCCTAATTTATTGCCTATAGCAGCCAGTGATTCTATTTGCCAATAATCAAGAGGTAAAGAATAGAGTCTTACCCAAACCGGGACTAAAGTGAAAGTTTCCCTCTCCAGAACGAAATTCATGATCCATGGCCTCATGTAGAGCCCTGCTGCTGCATAAAAGTAGGGCCTGCCTTCGAACACTCTGTCTTTATCCTCAATATTGGTGAACACTACAGTGAAGAAACCCTTGGACCCTAGGTGAAGATCAATGCTTCCTTTAGGTTTCCAGTGGTATCTGATCCAAGTTTGCAATGCTTTTTCAGTGGGCCATAACCCCATGAATTTGCATATGATTGCGTAAGTCTGCATGTGCTCCCTATGCGCCTGCAGCTCTGGATTATTTAATATCACTCTAGGAGTGATTTCAGCCTTGGGTTTGCACGGTCCCTTCTGTTTTTTGTCTTTTGTTCCTTGTTTTCTGTCAGTTTCCTCTTTGTCTTTTGTGCTTTCCTTCTCCTTCGAAGTGGAACCATCGTTTTCCTCTTCCCTGTTACTCCTTCCTCATCATTACCTCTGCCTTTATCCGGGGGCTTCTTGTGTTTGCTGACCAATGCCTCCTTGAAGGAAGGAGAAGATTTCCCTCCTCTTTGCCCATCCATGGGGAGAAACCCTAAGAGAACCGAAGCTCTGGTCGCTTCTGCTACTCTCCCGACTCTTCGCTTCAAGTCTCTATTTTCGCTTGACCGTTCACCCTCTAAAAGGCATCTTCAATAATAACATTCTTGGAAACTATTCGGCTGAATCCACTTCCATCCTACATTCATTTCCCATAGCTTGTCTTGTTTTTTCTGGTTTTTGTTTCACATCATGTTTTGCTTTAGCCATTTTTTGCTTCATCTTCTGGTTTTGTTTCCTTTTCATGTGTTGTCTTTCCTTTCATGCTATGAGTCCATGCATGGAGATTCTCTATTAGCTCAAAGGGAATGTGGAAAAATAGAAAAGGAATTTGTGACATTTCAACATTTGGATGACCTTTTGTGCATCTTCTTTGTGTTGGTTATACCTTTTGTTCGATGAATTTCCAACGGAAAATACGATCCATCCGTAAGGAGATTCTTGGTTAAACCATGAACTTGTCTCTATTCAGGAAAACCTCATGCCCACACAAGGTTTTTATGATTCAGTGTCATCATGCCTATCTAATTAGTATAGGAGGATAAGAGAAAAAATATAAAAGATAAAACATAAATAATAGGTATCTATATGCTTCTCTGAAAGAACAACATCTTTTGCTCTCAATAAGTCAGGATCCCTCTTCCACCCATAAAATGAATAAGTGTCAATGCACAGTCCTATAAAATAAATAAATATAGGAGAAAGAAGAGAAAGGCTTCCTGTGAAAAGAGGTGAAGCAATCAACTTCGTCGGGGTACTTTCCAAGCTCATTAGAAGCAAAGCAATGTTTATGTTGGTGTACTAAATTCACAGGGGTACCGTCTAGGCCTGTTGGCAGAGGAGCAACACCATAGATGAAAAACATACTTTGAAAATCTTAAGCTTGCGAACTTCACTACCCTTCCTAATTCGAAAATTTGTGATATCATTGAATCTTATGATGTGTTAACCAAGAAAGTTATAGAGGGGACCATGTTTATTCACGGGGTACGTTGGGAGACCAAAATAATCTACATGATGAATCAATACTCCCCAAATAACCAAGACCCTACATAGAAGAATTAACTAAGGTAGAGAAGTTGAAGTTATACCACTATGTTGCCAAGTGTGGTCACTACTAAAACACCCTCCAAAATGTTGTTTTAGGTTCAATTTTATAGCCTTCCTTGCTCTTGTACATTATCGTCACAAAATTTGAAACTCATTCCATGTATTTCCTTGAGGAGTTTTAGTCTCCTTTGCAAGATAGGGAACATGTCGTATTTTTGCATGTTAGTTGCTGCATCATGTATATAAGCTTGTTCAGGTGATTTCAAGAGGTCACCTTTGTGTAATTGAGTGTTTCTAACCATGTAAACATCTGTCACACTTATTTCCAAAGTTTTAAGCCTTGTCGCACACGTGTCGTCACAGTCATCGCAAAGTGTATCTTAAGTGTCGCACTTCTCATAAGTTAACGTAAAGTTGTCATATGAAGGGAAATTCATTTTCATGTGTCCTGTATGCTCTATATTTTTGTATCATCAAGTATTCTAAGTGTGTGATCACATTCAAAGTATTACATTGTTCACGTCGGTCTCACCGATCCCACACTTAGTCATTTTCTGAAAAAAAATCCTATCCAAGTAGCCTATCTTCACTCGGCCTCCCTGAACTACACACTAGTTGTGCTCTAGTTGTGACCTTTCCTCTTGGAACTACGTAATGTGAAATTCCTTCCTCCCAGGACTGGTGCACTGTGTAGTTTATGTGCTCAAGACCTGACCTTGACTCCCATAATTGCCCAATTCCTTCTCCCAACCTTTCCCCAATTGCACAATGTGTAGTCTCTAGCCTCAAGTTCATCCTTGAGCTCCTTAAATGCACAAATTCACAGTGGCATAGCCTCTTTTTTCTCCCATAACTACATAATGGGCTCACCTAGTGCTCATCCCCTCAGCCTGTCACATTGACCTTTAGACCTGTGTAGTTTTTCCCCTCAGGCAAACCCGAACAACACATTGCATAGCCTCAAGGCTCAAGGATCACATTAGCTACTTGAAATGCGCAACTACTTAGTTACTGTGCCCATTTCCCAACCCTCCATCAGTCTCTGGCTTAGTTAATGGACCAGTATGCATAGTCTTAGAATAGGGGGTTTTTTAACTAATGTTGTCTCGTCATGAGTGAATTGCATAAACATGCACGTTATTGTGCCATGGAGAGATGATGAAGAAGGAGATGAAGGAGAGCAACATGCTGAAAGACATTCTTGTAGCTGATTATGTAAGTTGATCAATTAAGAGAAACTAAAGGGACATCAGTTTGTGATCACCATTCAAGACTTGAGATCATTGGAGATCCTTTATCACCAAGCCATGCAGAGGTGAAAAGAAGAGTATTCTCAAGAAGATCTGTAACACACAGTAGCAGCAGTGGTTCAACACTACCACATCATCAAGTAGTCTATGTTAGTAGTTTCATGTCATGTCATGTCATGAGTTGTCACATGCCACACCGTTGTGGTTAATGATGTAAATTATGTTTCGAAAATGTATTATCAAGTGGAAGTCCAAAAGACATGTATGGAATACGAAGAGTCATAGGAAGTCAAACAATCATGAGGGTAGATGAAAAGTCATGAGGAAGGTGAAGCATCACTTACTCATTTTTATATATACACCCTCATTGTAAGAGAAATTTACTTTTCACCTTGGCTCCTTCTGCAAGGCATTAGAGAGATAAGCTAGTTTTTTTTTAGGAGCAAGTAGAGGCTCCAACACTCCACTATTGGAGCTAGTGGTGTTCATTGTATACATGTATCTTGGAACTTTTACTTAATACAAGAAGCCCTATGAGCGAACATGTTCTTCATGTATGGATTATGGATATCTGTAAGACTATTATGTGATGTTTTTAATTCATGTTTTCTTTCATCTGTGCTAAAGTAGTTGAACTATTTGGGATATTTTAGTACCTATCATATTGAGAATTTTTTTTAATTACTATTATCGTTGTCACATCCTCGTGGACTACTCCACTGGATATTAGAAAAATCTTCCTTTTTCTAGTGGTTTCAACGATCAACACATCTCAGTGGACTATTCCGCTTGATGTTGTATGGATATCTTTTCTTCATGTGTGTCTCTACTAGGGTGGTACTACTGCCTCTCTCTTAGAGGCTCACTTTTTCTCCCCTTGATACTGAAAGAACTTTGGCACAAATATTATTGAGCATCACCAGGAACACCCCCTTTCTTTTCAAAAATGCATTCACACTCCTCTCTCTCGCTGATAGTTAGAGCCAAGGCATACCTTTAAGATAACTGGAAACTGGGCCATATTTTGGATGGGGCTCCTATTCCAAATGGTGTGAGGTATAAATGGGACAACATATCAGAGAGAGCCCTTGAATGTTAGTGGGTTTAGCACTGTTAAAAAATTCCTTCAGCCAAAGATAACATTTGAAATAATCAACTTCACAGTTCCATGCTTATCTGAGAGATACACACTCCAAACCTGAGTTAGGGGCAAGAGGTTTACATGGAGATGAATCAGCGAAAATATCTGAGCAGCTGCTACAATCTCTACTCGCTCTCAATGCTTTTATCATGGAATAATCTCATGTTCTCAATGGAACCAACCAAATAGACTCAAATTCTTCCTCTATTTATCATTTTTTTGTGATGATTAACTCAGTAAATGCTACAGGTTATGGACCACTCAAACAGTTCTTTCCACACACTTGAATTTCCTTAGATCCAAATCCTTGACTTGATCAAGCCACTCTCTCCACTAAATGGTGGATATTTTCAAGTGTAACAATCTTGTAGAAGTTCATCAACCTTTTCTAACCTTTACATGGAAAATCATGAATAAAACCATTATAAAAACAAAGAAAATACATGAGATGCGCAAGGAATCTAGAGGAAAATACTTCCAAGATGTACACATGGGTTTTCTTAACAAGAATTGCATATGTACTTTATTTTCCTTCATGAAAGTAGCATATACCCTCTAAAATCCAAGTTTCCAACTTGTTCTGGCCACCATTTGGAACACAACTTAGGAGGGTGTGAGAGACACCATGGCAAACCTCCAACTCTTGTATAACCTACTCAAGCATCCTCCAACACTTTTATATCCTCTCCAAACCCTATGTATCATATCATCAACATGAAGACCTAATCTAGGATATGGATACCTAATCAACAAAGTTCCTCAACTATAATTCTTGTAGGAGTAACCACCACTTCTTGATCCATCAACATGATAAAAAACATAATCACATCTCCAATACAACTCCTCCTCTACACAACTGATCATCATGGGAAGGCATCCAAACTAGTGTAATATAACATAATCCAACTCCATGAAAAAATCATGATCATAACAACATGATCATGAGGAACATGACATCCTCTGCTCATACTCTGTATGTAACACTTGCAAATCACATCTACATATCCATGCTAGTAGACATGCCAAAACAATGCAACATATCAACGATATACAAGCCACCTGTAACCTGTTGGGTGCTGGATTTGTAGTCCAATAAACTCCTTCAACACTTAATTGTAAACTCAGGGCTACTTAATCTTAGAGGTGTAGCACAAGAAATTCCAAGACTAATGGTATGAAATTTCACCAAATCCACTTCTATTCTCCTAACTATGCTTGTAGAATAAAAAAGGATGAAAAGAAAATAACACCACGAGAGTTCTGGTACAAGAATCATTCAAAAGGAAATACTTGTAAAAGCTTAATGAAGGGAATTCAAATAAGCATAAAAAATCTGGGTCAATGCAAGAAAGGAAAGAAAACATATGAGACCGAGCGTCAGTGCAGTTATGAGACATAAAAAATAATTGAACTTTTAGGTACATTTGTCTCTATTACAAATTTTCCTTCCTGGTCCGAATCTACGTTTTTTCACCGCAACAACGTTCTTGTAGTGGAACAGAGTTCTTGTAAGAGAAAAATATTCCTATACTAAAATGAAGTTCCAGTACTAGAAGTATATTTGGTTCCTGCATTGAGTAACCTTACGTAATACTAGGATTCTAGGTTCGTATACTAGGGTGCACTATTCCTGTACCAAGGTATCGATTCTTGTAGTGGGAAAGATATTATTGTACTAGAGAACCAATATTCTTGTACCAAGCTTCCAAACAACTTACATGAAATGTAAAGGGTGCCAAATATGAATTGATTACAAAGTAAATCAGAGCAGAGAATAAATCACACATAATCACAAGACTCCTCTATTATTCATTCAAAAGCAAAAGCACTTCAGGAATCAAAGGATATTTCTATTGCAACAAAAAGATTCTTCATGTAAGCATGAACATCTAATATAAGAAACAAATTATCCCTTCTCTTTTATATGGATGTCACCATATAAACTAGATCTGTGCCTTTCTCAAATGAAGGTTTTAGTTCAAAGGGTCCCACAATGGATTCTATTCCTCAACTAAGCTATTCCCGCAAGGAAGTAGATGCAGTTACAGATCCTCACAAGATGAACAAGGTTTCATTCAGAATCAGGGAAATATAACTAATGAATCAATCCAAAGGTGAACATGGTTTCCGAGAATACTTCCAAACTTGTACTCAGAAATGAAACACACGTGCATAAACGAAATAAATCGCCTTGTAGGAATAGACACTCTTGTTGAAACAACTCACACTTGCAAGATTAAAACACACTTGAAACACACCTTTGCAGAAATGAGTTCACAAAATGCATGAAAGGAAAGAAATACTATAGTAATCTTAAATATATGAACACACCCAAACTATTAAACCTCAAATCCAAGTAGCATGCAATCTATGAAGACAACATAGATATTTTAGCTTAATATAACACAACACCTCTTTATTTGAACCTGCATATATATATATATATATATATATATATATATATATATATATATATATATATATATATATATATATATATATATATATATATATATATATATATATATATATATATATATATATCTAACACACCTTATAGATAGAGGGAGAACGAGCTGGGTTGGATGGGCCCTAGTTAACCAACTCATTTCCCTTTATATGAGATCTGGAAAATAAAATACCTAGATGACTCATCACATAAAATATTGAGACATGAATAAATCAACTGGCATAGCCCTTTGTATTAATTTAGCAGTTTCAAATATACATCGTGGATTACTAGATCCAGCCTAGAATTATGGCGACACAAAATTACAGTACAAGCAAAAATTCTACAGAGGATCACCCCTATTCTAACCTAGAAACCTTATTAAATATACATCGCTCGGCTCATGGCTGTTAACAGAAATTAACAATACTACAACTTTAGGGTCTCGATTGTTAGCAGAGGCTAAAACTGGTCAAAACCCTAGCTTCCATATTCCATGTTTTCCTCACTACTCTAAGCCTAATCTAAATTTTAACTAATCTTTGACAAGGAATGCGCGTGGATTACTAACTGGAATAAGCATTGGCGGTGAACTATGATAATGCTGCCAGCTATCCCACAAGTATAAGAATGGTGTTTGGTACAAGAATGTTCCTGCACCAATCATCTTCAATAATGATTAATAATTTCATTCTATCATTCCTCCTTAGGAAAGAAAATATATACGTTGAAAATACAAAATAAACCATTTTAACCTTTTTAGATAATAATTAAGTTCACATAAAAATATCAAAAGTCGTGAAGGAGTACAGGAATAGGTGCAAGGGTTAGGTTCCATAGGTAAAACAGAGGGATTGGATGGTGTAATAGGGTGAAATTGAGGTTAAAAGTAGAACAATTTTGGTGATGAACATCCTCCCATCCCCATCTTGTTGTGTGTCCTCACACAACCTTACCTTCTACAAAAAAACAACATGGAATTCTCCCCTTAGTCTTGAATTTGAATGTTAATCCCTATCTTCAATGTCTTTTTCTTTCCACTGGGGGCCTTCTTGAGTTGTTTCATTACCTTCCTAAGGCAAATGTAGCACTTATATGCTCGAAACTTCCATATATTTTCCTGTCATTTCCTTTCCTGTACATCTTTCATAAACTCAGCATTCCTGCCTTGCATCATCATGTTCTGGTCCTCCATAGTGTGATTTAATACTTCAAGCCCAAAAATTCATTGTTTCAATTCTTCAATCTGACTATGCATATAAAAAGCAATATTTCCCTCCTTGGCTTCTTCCTATGTTGGAAATCATTCAATAACTAATTCATGACAAGTACCAATATCATCAAGGACTGTCTCACAATGTGTTTCCAGACTCTGAGGAATAGTAACCTTAGTCTGGTCTACAATCAACTTCTTTTCTCAACTTGCATCCTGTACTTCAGAAATTTTCCTTTTCTTCACTTTCTTAATCAAATTTTCTAGAGGAATGTTGTCTTATTCCTCCACATATTATGTAATGAACACTGAATGAACTGCGACGTCTACTAGGAGAGAGATATTTTTTTCAACTGGTGAATTAGACGGGGGTTTATCTGCATGAGAGTCTGTAGAGGGGGTACATTCCTCCGAATCATCAATGTTTATTGGGGAGGTTGATATAGCAGGTGTTATAGACATTTTTGTGCCTTACAAATTTGAGCATGAAATGTCCATAATCCAAGGGATCCAAAGTCCCTAAAAGTGTTGTTCCTGCCCCTAAAGGAACAAGGTCAACCAATGACAACTTCTCCCAGAATTTCTCCACCAAAAACTACTCAGAATCAGTCAAATCAGGATCATTTCAAGTGCTCCACTAGCTGCTTGTGTTGTAAAGCACCCCAGTACACTAGCTAGGTGCGTTGCAATGCACCTAAATGCACTACCAGGGTGCGCTGAGAGGGAAATGCCAAATGGCAGTGTCATTCCGCAAGGTGGACAGACAATGGAAGCTTCCAGAATCTTCCTCAATGACACTTGCCTCACTGAGTTCGACCAAGGATGAGTAAGAGGCTCTCAGCCTCCAAGTGGAAGCAAGAACTGACAGAGAGAAGCCACAAGTCAAAACATAAGCTGACTCATCCTCTCTGCTTACATCTATATATGGATCCCTCATCCCAGAGATCCAGAGGCTGGAATTTTGTACTTTGCAGAGAATTGCTGTTGGTCTTGAGATTGAGATTAGTGCATTGGGTGATTTATGCTTTGTTGGAGGTGAGGAAGGGATTCCTTTGCTGGGAGGTAGATATTGGATCGGGACTCGGTTGTATCTCCTCTTGGACTTTCTTATTATATCAATAAAACTATTTTAGTTTCTCCTACATGCTTGTGTATCAATGATGTTTTGTTATGTTTGCATGTTTAGCTTAAATCTGATCCTAAGCTATTTATGAATGTAAATCTATGTCTTTGTGTATTTTTCCTCTTCTGTGATCTTGCAGGAACTTGGTGAAGCTGGGCAAGTAAGGGAGCAGGCAGCGGGAAGCAAACAAAGAGGAGAGAGAGTGGATCAACAAACTAGCGCAAGACACAGGTTAGTTCATCCTTCCTCTTCATTTACGTTTCATAAAGAAGAATACGAAAATAGTTTTCCTTGTTTGTTGCTAAGGCACTATCACACCTTAGAGTGGGATAGGGGTGTTCTGAATAGATACTTTTCCCAACAACAAAATGGCGACTCCGCTGGGGATCGTGTCTAGTTAGTTTGTTTGTGTTTCTCTTGTTGTTTGTTTCATAAACACAGAAGTAGCAATCGAACTGCACTTGCCATTATCAAGTGCAAAGTAGTTGCTACTTCAATCCATTCACTAGGATTTGTTTATGATTTGAATAGCTGATCCACAAATGCTCTAATTGCCCTATGTGATAGCTCTTAGTCCTCCTTCAAATCATCCCTCTGATTGTACCTTACTGATTGCTTTTATCCGGCCAAAAACCATAGATTAAACTGTAAACCGTGACCCAGAACCCAGAGAAAATTCTCGTTTCTGCTTCAGTGCAGGCTCTGTGAAGAGGTTCTGCATTTCAACGCAGGTCCCGAGAGGGCTACCTACGCTGCAATTCAGTTTCTCTGTGCAACAGGTGCGCTGATCAGCTTTTGCCCTGTGCAGCTGAGGTTCTTTGCTTCATTTTGTTCAGTTTTTTCTCTGATTTTTGCAGCCTGTTATCAGTGTGTGTACCTATCTGAAAACCCCTTTTCTTTGCCTTAATTCCGCCTCAGTTGTATAAAAGAAACTGTATTTGTTTTTGTGTATTTGTTACGTCATTTACAGTTTCCCATTGCAAAAGTAAACTAGTCATATTGTCGCCCTTAGATCTAGATCTGTCGTAAGTGTCGTTTTGATCTTAAGAGTAAGTTTGTTTGCTGTTGACAGTTGATTACGCTTTTACTTTTGTCTTTGGTTTGAATTTGTGAATTTATAGTGTCGAAACAAGTGCTTACTTCAAAATCATAAAGTGTCGTAATCGTCTCTACTTTGTTGATTTCGAAAAGAAGCTTGTTTGTGTTTTTCACTTGAAATCGAATTCAAATTTGTACAACAACTTTCTTTTTAGGCATCAATATTAAGAAAGTGAAAAATGAATACATGCATATGTGCATTTGCATTTTGACAGTTTGTATGGTTTGATTTAGGAAAAGTGCATTTACGGTGTGCTCTTTGCTCTTTGAGAAAAGATTGTGTCTTTCTTTTCCCCTTGTAGCTAGGATTTTAATTGTTGAAAAGAGATCAAAGCTTGCTTATCATCTTTAGACTACATTTAGGAATTACATCTACATCTCGTGGTGATCCAAAAAGGCAAACTTCTAAGAAAGATCAACCTAAAATAAATTGAATGAACTTAACAACGCTTTGTAACTTAACACACAACATAGAGGTAGGCTAGAGACGTGTTCCGGCGTCGTAAAGCCTGGTAACTGTTGTCCTCACTGTTGGTTGGGTGATTCCTCCACTGTGAGACGATAAGTGCCAGTACGGATTGTGCTCCCACGTACCGTCGAGTATATATTGGGAGACCCCTATAGGCATAAAACCTTTATCCATAGGAAGCCGTGTCGGCCGCCCTACTGATCGCAATGCACTGAACACAGCATTCGGGAAGATTGACCGCCCGTACCCTAAAAAGTATTCTGCGGTTTTGCGATTGGTTTGGCGCACCCTCTACCTAGATCTCCATAGCAGTCCCTTTCGTTCCTTTTCAGACTCCTTAACGGAAAAGGTCCATCTGAGCACTTGTCACTTCAGGCTCATTAAAAATCGAAGGCGACTAGAGTCATCTTTTGTTTTTTCTCGACTCTTTAAAATTGAAAAAACAAGTTGTGTCAAAGCGTCTAAAATTTATTTTAAATGGAATAATCATCACCTTTCCCTCGTTGGTCTTCGAAGTTAGTCTCCCTTCATCACAAGTTCTTGTAGAATCGCTAGAAATCTTCTGGATAGACTAGATATGTCTGAACAACTGTCGACATCTAGGACTGTGTCATCTGACACAGCAGTAGCAGAACCTCCTGCTGCTACTCCAACAATGTTCGCCGGTATACCATCTGTCCCGGAAAGTTATCAACAACAAGCCGGAGTCCAATCAGGGACTGTCTCGACGACATGGTCTGTTCCTATTTCTTCATCTGGATTATCATCTGGTATTTCTTATGTTGAAACTCAACAAACTGATCCAATGTGTCTTCAAAGGCCAATTTACCCTTTGAGTACTGGATTTCCACCATATGGAGGGCAATATGCCTTTTCATTGTTCCCTCCCGGAGAACATCCATATGGGAGTTTACAACAAAGTTTAGATCAAACTGGAATTACATCCAGCGGTTGGGTACCAATACTGCCTCAGCAACCAAGGGTTGTATATTCAATGCAACCAGTCCACCCTATGTCGAATATTCCCACTATACCTGCTATGGTGACTGCATCGCAAGTACAAGCGCTACCTGTTGAATGTCAACCCCAACAGCCTCAGGTTGCAATACAACAGCCTCTTGTCTCAACGACTCAATCACAACCACAGGTTAGTGCCTCCTTACCTGGAGCGACTCAGGCTCAAACAAGTACTATGACTCCTCATCTTGGTCAATCATCCAGTATTGGACAACAGCAAATGGTCCAACAACCAGGGCTGGTTCAATCTCAACAACCGGCATTCCAGTAATCATATCAAGGACCTGAGCAACAAGTCTTTGTAATTAATGGACAACCGCATTTCCAAAGTGGTTATCAACAACCATATTATAACGGTTATGCCCATCAACCTTGTCAAAGTTGCCAGCATCAAATACATTATGCTGGTATGCAAAGACCCACTACTTAGGTGATTCCATCTTATCCTGGGTATGCTTCGCCTAACCTGAATCAACAGTTTCCCTTTGTAGCAACTCTAGAATTACCAGATCTAAACCGGCTGACGAATGATCCAATTGCTTATGCCCCTTGGTGGCCAGCGATTCCGCATAAACTTCCGTAAGATATTTCTAAATTTAATGGAAATCCGGGTGAAGATCCATCGAATCATGTGATGACATTTCATCTGTGGTGTTCATCAAACACCCTAAACGATGATTCGATTAGGCTTCGCCTTTTTCAGAGGACGTTAACTGGTTCAGCAGCAAAATGGTATATCGAATTGCCTAGAGCTTCATTCGACAACTTCAGTACCCTAGCCACAACCTTTTTAACCCATTTTCAGTTACCGATAAGGTACGAAACGGGAACTGAACTTCTTACCAACTTCAAACAAACGACGGCCACTCACATATCTGATCATATACATGAATGGCGACGCCGTTGTAGAATGGTGAAAACGTATGTTCCCGATCAGCTTTTAGCTGAATGGTTTATTAAGTCATTACTGCCTTCCATCACGGAAGATGTGGAAAAAGGGGGAGTCATCACAGAAGAGCAAGTTATCGCTCGTGTGCAATATTTGGACTTGATTTACACTCAGTCCGGCACGATCTACGATAAAATACCTGACGCCCCTAGACTGGAATTCTCAGTTCCTCCTCCTCCTAAATCAAACAATGACTCTCATGCCATCGGTGGCGTGATTGGCATGACAGACATGAAATCGACAAAGGCTACATCTAAAAAGGCCTGTAAGATTTCTAGTCAAAATGCAAATGAGGAACTTCTTGCCTCGGAAGTAAATGCCGTGTCGACTGACAAGGGAAAACAACTGAAGCAATGAGGGGGCAAGAAGAAAAATAAAGGGAGAAAATGAAAGCAGGATGAGTCATCTCCTGAAAAGCCTTCTACAAACCCTTCTGGGCAAAGGAAACCCCCTGCGGGGTGTCATATATGTGATGAGGATCATTGGAAGAGGGATTGTCCACATAAAGTTGAAATTAAGAAACTCTTTAAGAGTTCAAAAACCTCAGCAGTATTGACTGATCCGTTTCCAAGCCCGGGAACCAAACTGGTTGCTAATCAAAATGCTTCCTGGTGGGCTCCAGTATTGTAGCAATAATGCTACAACTCCTGGAGCTTCCTATCTCTAATTTTATCAACCCGGTAGTTTGTAACAAACTTGGAAGCGACGGTGTTGTATGCACAAGTACTAGCTCTTGCCGCAGCTGTCACTTGGTCAGCTGGCACAAGTCCGCTAGGAGCTTAAGCCAACTTCTATGAGCTATTAGAAGAAGCTTTTTAATTGATGGATGAAAGCTAACTCAAAGGAAGCTAATCTACTTGCGGAAAGAAACTGAAAGCCAAAAAGAAATACAAACCCTAGCAAACCCTAATTCTACTAACTAGTCCTACTGATGCAAAAAGGAGAATGCAAACTACGAGAAGAGATGCCTTACTTCTAGGAAGGTAAAATGCATGTGTCTAAGTTATTACTATTTGAAGAAAACATATTTTTGTATTTTTTCTTAAGTTGTTGAAATTATCATGCATGTGCTTCTAACTAGTTCTCCACTGTGCAGGGATGGATCAAGGGATGAAATGCTTTGGGAAAGGTTGGGATGGTACAGAGAGGGTTTAAGGGATCCCTAACATTATTTCTAAGAGTTTCACAAAGTCTGGATGACATGCAACCGTGTTTATGAACTTCTACAGGAAGTCTGCAGGGGTTTCTACAGGATGTTCTGCAATTCTTCTACAGGATGTTTCAAAATGGGATGTTTGAGGATGGATGGTTGATGGAGGATGCATGGATGGTTATGGAGGTAGGATGGGGGTCTGAAGTGACCCAGGAACTGATGGATGGAGTGGTGAGATGATGTGGAAGGCTGACTTGCATCAACGAAGGTGTAGGCAATGGAAAAGCAAGAAGGTAGGGTTTCGTGGCAAAAGAGCAGATGGGAGATGAGGAAACAGACTTGGTGATGGAGGAGCTGATCTGGAGGAGGCTCAGATGAACGAGGAGGTGATGAAGGTGATAGAGATGCCCTGCACAATGCTCATTCAAACGAATCAATGAATCCTTGCAAACAAACCAAGTCCTAGCTAACTTGATCCAACTGTCAATGAAATGAATAAACAACAGCTTTGTTTGGAAAGAGAACCATGTACATCACCTGAGTAAGAACATTCAAAAAGATCTAAATGCATGACAAACTCCTACCAATCGATTCTAACCATAAAAAGCTAATTTAACCATCACAAACAACCAAAATAACAAAGCAAGATCTAAGAGCAGATTTCATTTTAATAATGCAGCAAACACATAAAGATAAACAAGGGAGGTACTGAGCGCTTGAGATGGGCCCAACCCCAAGAGCTACAGCCTCCCAAGAGAGATTTAGAGCTGGTGCAAAGCTGGATTCATCTTTATTAATCAAGAATGAAGAGTTACATCAAAACTGTCCACAAGGAGAACTTGAAAATGAGCTGACAGCAAAACTAATCTATGGCCTAAGAATCGAACTACAAAATGACTACAACAAGACTATGAAATGACTAACTATTGGCTACAAAAATTACTAACCACTAGCTAACCAAAATGAGGCCCTAAGCCTTCTTATTTATACAATTTGAGGACCCAACAGTCCTCCTAAAATTTAGGGACTTGGCTGCCCAAGACTTGTAGTTAACAGTAGTCCTACTTGACTTGCTTGGCTGCCCTTGTGCTCATTGATTTGGTGGCCTTTGAACTCCGAGCTGATGGTGGAGAATTCGAGGTAAGGGCCCATAAATGAGGGGGACACCTTCCTACAAATCCTCTAGCTTGTTCTCCCACGAATTTGGCTGCCAAGTGCTCATTAAGACCTTCAATTTTGTCTCCAAGTTGACCAAAAAGGCTACACAAAGCACCCATTAGACTTGTTGGCATAATGACTAACCAAATTCACTCTATTAACATAAATATAATCAAAAACATGCAATAAACTAATGAGAATGGTGGATTAAGTCAAATTAGGAGGTTGAATGAGCCCAAATAATTGTACATTTTTGGGGCTCATCATCACCCCCCTACTGAAAGTGTTGCTCATCCTCTGAGCAACCAATCTCTCTCCTCATCTTTGATGGCCCTAGTGGCTTCTTTGTCATGCCAAGCTTCTGAAGTGATGTCCTCTTTTCTGTCATGAAACCATGCTTCTTTGCTTCTTCCCACTGCATGTTCCTTTTCCTAGTGAATTCTCAGCCTTGGTATGATTGTGCAAGTACATTCAATCTGATGGCGGCAATGGTGGTGAAAGGATATGAAACCAGTGGAGGATGGAAGAAAAGAGTGGTTGCATGCCTCCTCAATAGACTTCAAGCTTCCAATCCCTCTCCATAATTGATTCTGGCCTGCCCAAAGGCTTCTACAGGATGTTTCTGTTAAAAATACAGAACTTCCTGTAGAAAGTCTTGTAGCTTCCTGTAGAACTGTCTCAGCTTCCTGTAGACTGTCTTTGAGTCCATCATCTTGATTTGCTCTCTCTAGGTGAAGGTTTTTAGCTTCCTCATTCACAGATGATGGATCTCTTTGAAGGAGACTCTTCCTTTTGTTTAGCTGTGGTGTCCTCAATTGTAATTGGCTCCTCTGAGTGTGGCTAGAGTCTGCCAGCTTTTATCCACATGCTCCTTCTTGCCTTAAAGTACATGGAAGGCTCCTTTTTTTGCTTCCCCTTTTGCTTTGGAGATGTGCTTAGGGCATCTAGCACTGCTACCGCCTCCCTGGCCAAAATCTCAGGCGATTTCTCCCTTTGCTGCTCCGTTTCCAGACTTCCTGTAGAAAGTCCTGTAGTGGCCGTTTTCTGGCTTCTTGTAGAAACTGTTTCGGTCTACTGTCACTGATCTCTCATGGTGTGTCTCTTCCTCCTTTTTTTCCTCTTCTTTGGTCTTTTCTGCCTCTGTTAGCTTGCTTCCTCATGCTCTGTTTTGGCTTTCTTCTCATCTTGTTTAGCTTCTGCCTTCTCTACTGTAGCCTTTTTTCTCTGTTCTGCCTTTGTTTTGCCCTCTGCTTGAATGATTTGTGCTCCCTCATCATTGGCTTTTTTGTTCACCTTCTTCAATGTGTTCTCCCATTATGAATCCTCATGGAATGGTGGGGGTGCTTTTTTATGTTTTAATTAGAAAAGAAAATGCTCAGGAAAACAATAATCAATCACTAAAATAGAAGACAACTGAATTTGGTGTTTTCTGAACCCAGGGAGGAGTTTCTCTTGTGTTCCTCAGAATACCAGATAGCAATAAGTCTCTTGTTTCTGTCACCCAGAATTCAACTGTCGGTTTATTGAGAGTACAATATTGTTTTTGCATAACTGAGCATAAGGGCACAAATTCTCCTCTTAACACATAGATACATATGTGAATTCAAGTTTTTGTGCATAGAGGGCGGCCTCTACTACAGCATATATCTTCTTTTCTTTTAAAAATGACAAGGAGATTTCAGAGTGCAGAGAAAGAACTTGGTAAAATACAGTGAAACATGCAGGCAATCTTTCATGTTTAGTTGAATACACAGGTAGAATGTTACTATCATTTTTTCAATTTGATGCCATGTTCCATTCACCATTTTGTACCAACAAATCATGCACAATGAAGTTTCCCTGATCCTACCTCATTTGGAGCTTGAAATTCGCCGAAAATCCCACATTTTCTTTCTGCATGGTTGTTTTCTGCGTTTCCTGTAGAATACTTCCTGTAGAAACGCCTGTAGGATGTCTCTGCGCCTCTAAACAATATGATATGCGGGATAATTTTGAAAACAGGTAGAAAAACTTAGTGGAGGACGATAGGTTAACCGATTGTGCACACTTCAGTTGAGAATGTGGAAAGTGCAGATGAACAACAATTCATAAGTTTTAGCTAAGCCACCTTTAATTGCTGCGTGATTTGCGTGAGAGAGTGAAGTCGCCAAGTGTACGTGGCCACATGCAACTGGAAGTGTTGTTCATGAACTATGTGTTTTCCCCCTGTAATCACTGCCGTGAATTGAACTGAAGTTTAACCGGCCAACACTTCCTGTTTTTTAAATTTCCACGTGAGTGAACTGTCCACGTGTACTGCGTGACTGCCGGCTGAACAATCAGCTTAACCTTGATAATTCGTGGCTTAATCCCACCATTCCATTAATTCATGCAGTTTTGAAATTAAATTTATGCAATAGAAGAATGAGATCAGTCACATACCTCGAAGTTGAATGGTTGCCGTGAGCTGCTGTGGCCTGTCATTGCTGCATGCATTGGTTTTTCTGATTGCATGTGGCTTGGATGCTAATCTTTGATTGTTTTTTTTCTTGTGCAGGTGTCCTCTGGCCGGATCTGAGCTGCATGCAATTGTTTCCACATTCAGATCTGCACCTTCAAGCTGCTGCTGCTGCATGGTCACAAAACCAGAACTTGTTTTCGCCATTGCTCTCAAACGGTAAACCGGATTGATCTGAAACTCGGTGAGCATGTTTCTATCATCATGATGCATCTCCCATAGAAAAATCGTGATCAATGGATGCACGGATTTCGAGAAAAATGGAAAATGGCTGAAGATTTCAGAGCTCGATTTCTCGGAAACCGTGCATCAGAATCGGCTGAAACTACTTGGGTAGGTTACCATCACTCACATGCATATCCCCATGAAATAGGTTTTCAAACGGATGCACGTTTATGGAGAAAATGCAAAAATGGCTGATGGTGATGGAGGCTGATTTCTTGGAAATCGTGCACCGGAACAGCATGAAACTGCTCAGGCATGTTGTCATCAACCTTGTACAATTCTCCATAAAACGGTTTGTCAAATGGATGCATGGTTTTCAAGTTATGGCAAAAACAAATTTTGTTCTATGGATTTTTGCTTCAAGGCCTTTTTCAAGTGTTTGCATGGAAGGAAAAACTGAGCTTGGGCTGTGATGCAGGTATGGAGATGATGGAGGAGGAGTTTGAAAAGTGTAGGATTCTTCTGAACCCTTGAGGAAGCTACCACGCTCTCCAAACCACTTTTTGAAATCCATGACTAGTTTCCCACAATTTCTACAGGAAGTTCCTGTAGAAGCACAATGAGAAGCACAAGGAGGTGGAAAAAATGATGGAGAAAGGCAAGGGATGGACACACAAGTGCTTGTAGGCCTAATCAACAAATTCCCACCATCAGATTCACTTTTGAAATTGGATTTGGCTCGTCCAAAGGTTCTACAAGATGTTTCCTGTAGAAATACAGAGCTTCTTGTAGAAGGCACAAGAAAAATTCCTTTAACCTTGATTTGAGTGCTCCTCCTGTCATGAAACGTCCTTCTTGCAACCTGCAATTAGCCAATAGAATTAGTTTTATTTTTCTTTTTCTTTTTTCTCTTTTTTTTTTGAAAAACAACTAGGGCGCCTCATGGAGGTTTTCACCCTAATTGCCTGCCTTGGGCGCCTCCAAGGGAGGTTTTCACCCAAAGATCTTTTTCTCTTTTCTCTTTTTTTTTCCAAACCCATTGACTGCCTCATGGAGGTTTTCAATCAATGAGCCAATCTAAGGCGCCTCCGAGGAGGTTTTCACCTTAGATTTCTATTTTCCTCTTTTTTCATTTTCTTTTTTTTTCTCTTTTTTTCTTTTTTTTTTCTACCCTACCCTACTTCAAAAACAAAATCATTTTCAAGTATAAGAATACTTCCAATGGAGCCATGTGCACATCGAGATTAGAGAAAAAATGATGTGAAGCTCGAAATGCATGCTTGGACAACTATCCGGACTTTAGAGACCAAATGATCTGACTTTGAAAGTACAAAACATAGCTGAGGAAGAGAGTACTGCTGCAACTTAGTGACTGCCTGGAACCATGCCTCAATATAGCTTTGATATCCTTGGTCCTTTTGCTGATCTAGATCATTCTTCACGTCACTTTCTATCATGACTTTCTCATCTTCCTCCTTTGGCTGATCTTTCTCTTGAGTACATGGAGGATTTGATGGTAACCATGAGGGAACTATCTCGATCTCTGATTCTGAGCTCTTTTCTTCATCAAGTGCAACCCATGGTTCTTTGATCTCCTCTTTTGAATCTTCTTTTGCTAGATGTGATCCTTCAATGCTTTCAAGATGATATCTTTTTTGCAATGTTTTTCCTGAGCTATGGTGAAGATCATTGAGCTCAAAAGGAGTCATTTGCACATGTTGTGCCTCAGCTTTGCAATTGGGTTGAGCTGCTCCATGGTATGGTTTTGGAAATGGTGGTACGGGTAGTTGAGTGGAGGTGTGAAATTGAGATGGAGATGGATGGCATTGTGGTTGGGTAGGCATTTGGGGTTGCCTTGGTGGAGGAGGAGGCGATGGTTGTGGATGAGCAGGTGGTGGAGGAAAATGAGTGGGATGAGAGTTGTACTGGGGCCTCCACTCCTGATAAGGTGCATTCCACTGAGGCTGTGGCTGAGCATAAGAGTGAAACGAATGAGCAACTGGTTGGGCATAATATGGATCTGTGAAGGAACAAGGAGGAGGTGTGAACCAAGAAGGATGAGCAGGGGGACCCCAAGAAGGCATGAAAGTGGCTTGATAGGGGTCATAATAGGTCTCGGATGTCCCTTGCAGTTCCTGCTGGTAAGATCTAGGTCCATGCGGCCAACTTTGGTTCATGTAATAGAGTGATTCAGTGGCTCCTTTGGCTCTCTGATATGCAGCTTTGAATCTGGGTAAGGAAGGGCACTGATCTGTAGGATGGTATTCTTCACAGACAAAACACACTTCTATGGAGTACAATGGACATTCGTTCCTAGGATGCTTTCTAGTGCACCTAGGACAAAAAATGACCAAAGCCCTCTTGGCTTCCTCTTGCTTCTGTTGGATCCGCAAGGTATCCATTTGCATGGCAAGAAACTGCCTCATATCACTCTTGAAATCTTTGATCTGATTTTCAAATTCATCTTTGGACAAGATGTTGCTCCCAATATTTCTGCTTGTAGCCATTTGCTCCAGAGGAATGTTTTCTTCTTCTTCTCCCCTAGAGGTTCTTTAAATATGCCTTGATGTCCACCCAAGGGTTCTTTAATCACAGCCATCGAAGAAGAGAGAATCTTGGCTGTGTGAAGCAGTGGGGGTGTTGTGCAATCATTTTTCTAACTTATCTCTACTCCTACAAGACATGAAATGAAATCTTTTTGGTTGATTTTTGCTTTTTTCTACTTCTACTTGCAAAACCGAAATAGATTGAACTGCAACTAACTATCTTGCTAAAATGACAATGCAGAATTGAAATGAAAGCAGGAAAGGACTAATCTACTTTGCTCAAATGAAATTGCAGGAATGGAAATGCTAGTCTACGCTTGCAGAATTGAAAGGCTAATCTACGCTTGCAGTAATGAAATTGCAGAATTGAAATGCTAATCTATGAAAGCAGGAAATGCTAATCTATGAAAGCAGGAAATGTCTATGCTACTTTTGCAGAATGGAAATGAAATAAACTACTGAGCAGAAGGCAAGAGTAAGAAAATAGAAGAAAAGCGACAATCACCAATACTCTGACGCTTCCCCGGCAACGGCGCCAAAAACATGGTGGGCTCCAGTATTGTATAAATAATGCTACAACTCCTGGAGCTTCCTATCTCTAATTTTATCAACCCGGTAGTTCGTAACAAACTTGGAAGCGACGGTGCTGTATGCACAAGTACTAGCTCTTGCCGCAGCTGTCACTTGGTCAGCTGGCACAAGTCCGCTAAGAGCTTAAGCCAACTTCTATGAGCTCTTAGAAGAAGCTTTTTAATTGATGGATGAAAGCTAACTCAAAGGAAGCTAATCTACTTGCGGAAAGAAACTGAAAGCCAAAAAGAAATACAAACCCTAGCAAACCCTAATTCTACTAACTAGTCCTACTGATGCAAAAAGGAGAATGCAAACTACGAGAAGAGATGCCTTACTTCTAGGAAGGTAAAATGCATGTGTCTAAGTTATTACTATCTGAAGAAAACATATTTTTGTATTTTTGCTTAAGTTGTTGAAATTATCATGCATGTGCTTCTAACTAGTTCTCCACTGTGCAGGGATGGATCAAGGGATGAAATGCTTTGGGAAAGGTTGGGATGGTACAGAGAGGGTCTAAGGGATCCCTAACATTCTTTCTGAGAGTTTCACAAAGTCTGGATGACATGCAACCGTGTTTATGAACTTCTACAGGAAGTCTGCAGGGGTTTCTACAGGATGTTCTGCAATTCTTCTACAGGATGTTTCAAAATGGGATGTTTGAGGATGGATGGTTGATGGAGGATGCATGGATGGTTATGGAGGTAGGATGGGGGTCTGAAGTGACCCAGGAACTGATGGATGGAGTGGTGAGATGATGTGGAAGGCTGAATTGCATCAACGAAGGTGTAGGCAATGGAAAAGCAAGAAGGTAGGGTTTCGTGGCAAAAGAGCAAATGGGAGATGAGAAAACAGACTTGGTGATGGAGGAGCTGATCTGGACGAGGCTCAGATGAATGAGGAGGTGATGAAGGTGATAGAGATGCCCTGCACAATGCTCATTCAAACGAATCAATGAATCCTTGCAAACAAACCAAGTCCTAGCTAACTTGATCCAACTGTCAATGAAATGAATAAACAACAGCTTTGTTTGGAAAGAGAACCATGTACATCACGTGAGTAAGAACATTAAAAAAGATCTAAATGCATGACAAACTCCTACCAATCAATTCTAACCATAAAAAGCTAATTTAACCATCACAAACAACTAAAATAACAAAGCAAGATCTAAGAGCAGATTTCATTTTAAGAACGCAGCAAACACATAAAGATAAACAAGGGAGGTACTGAGCGCTTGAGATGGGCCCAACCCCAAGAGCTACAGCCTCCCAAGAGAGATTTAGAGCTGGTGCAAAGCTGGATTCATCTTTATTAATCAAGAATGAAGAGTTACATCAAAACTGTCCACAAGAAGAACTTGAAAATGAGCTGACAGCAAAACTAATCTATGGCCTAAGAATCGAACTACAAAATGACTACAACAAGACTATGAAATGACTAACTATTGGCTACAAAAATTACTAACCACTAGCTAACCAAAATGAGGCCCTAAGCCTTCTTATTTATACAATTTGAGGACCCAACAGTCCTCCTAAAATTTAGGGACTTGGCTGCCCAAGACTTGTAGTTAACAATAGTCCTACTTGACTTGCTTGGCTGCCCTTATGCTCATTGATTTGGTGGCCTTTGAACTCCGAGCTGATGGTGGAGAATTTGAGGTAAGGGCACATAAATGAGGGGGACACCTTCCTACAAATCCTCTAGCTTGTTCTCCCACGAATTTGGCTGCCAAGTGCTCATTAAGACCTTCAATTTTGTCTCCAAGTTGACCAAAAAGGCTACACAAAGCACCCATTAGACTTGTTGGCATAATGACTAACCAAATTCACTCTATTAACATAAATATAATCAAAAACATGCAATAAACTAATGAGAATGGTGGATTAAGTCAAATTAGGAGGTTGAATGAGCCCAAATAATTGTACATTTTTGGGGCTCATCACTTCCCGATCCCGAGTGCTTATGTTGTCTATCTCAAAGCAGCAAAATGATGCTTTGGCAAGGAATAAAGATTACGGGATTCCACAGGTGTGGAATAACAAGGCTAATGAACAACCTAGTAGTTCGACAACAACTTTGACCAAAGTTGTGCCACCCATCATTCCTGAACAAATGATAAAGTCGCCAAAGTGAGTAGTGCACAAATCGACATTTAATCCTCGTGCAAAAATAGCACAGAATTATAATATAATAGAGGACCTGGCCCAATCGCCGTCCACTATGTCGACACTTGAGGTACCGCAAAATTGCCTCTCCCAAGAGCAAGCTTTATTATCAGCAATAGGTGGGATTGACCCAATGGATTCCAATCTTGTGGCCTTTAATCATAAAGGATATGACCCTCAGTTACCAGCTCAACTAGCTTTCCTTATTCAAGTGAAAGCCCTCAACAAAACTGTTCATCGAACAATTATTGATGAGGGGGCATCTACATGTATTATGTCGATGAGTTGCTGGAAAAATTTAGGATCTCCAACCTTGTCGCGGTCTGCGACGACGTTAAAAGCATTTGATTGAAGGACATATACCCCATATGGTATCCTAAATAACTTGAAAGTTGAGCTAGGAGGGAAAACAGTAGAAATAGATGTTGAAGTCATAGATGGGAATCTTGATTACAACGTCCTACTAGGAAGACCATGGATATATGCCATGGCAGTTGTTGTGTCGACCTATTTCAGAAAGATTGCATTTCCCTTTCAAGGAGGGATTACAATTGTCGATCAGCAAAACTTCCTCCCCAATGGTTCTCAAGTTAATGGAAGCATTCCAATGATCCATGGAAGCAATCATTCGCTCCAAAATATCGGAGTAGGTCTCCTAAAAGACCCTGCCTTAATGGGTACTTTTGCCCTACCGCCTCCGAGTAATCTGGCGGAAGTGGCCACAGTGGAATATGAAACCTTCTTTATCTAATGGATTTGGACTCCGAGGACGGTCCTTATCTGTATCAACCTCATTAAAAAATGAAACAACCCCCCTTTCCAAATCTCAAAGGTAAACCTTCATTCCAACCACTAAGTTGAATGCAATGAAGCTTGGGGGGATGCACCTCGATTTGCGTTATTATGTTGGGGGCATGCAAACTTATCACTAGCAGTGTTACTGCAGGGTTCAAGCTCGTTAAAAAATAAACCTGCATCGAGCAGTTTTAGCACATAGCTCATGCTCGTTAAAAAATAAACATAAGACCGAGCAAGTGTTTCAATCCGCGTTTAAGCTTGTTAAAAAATGAACTATCCTCCGGTAAATAACCACCGTGAATGTAACATTATCAGCCATTAAAGCCTTGGTCGTGTTTGCACCGTCACCTCCACTTTTCCATTGTCCGATCATTCACCTCCATTTGATTGTTTACCCATTTTGAGGAACAGCTGCGAAGAGTGATTTCACTAGCCATCCTTGTGACACTGCCGTGCTTGGAAAATTCCAACCCTTACCTGGAATCAGCTGCTACCCATTTTATCACTCGTTCCTCAAAAGACGAGTCTTCTTTAAGCTCTTTTCATCTGACTCGTAAAATGTGAAAAGATTGCCAAGTTTTGGCCTTCCAGCTCGTTAAAGCAACCGGAAGTTCTATCCCTCCTCTAGATTTTAATCTTTTTGGACCTGAGGGATTATTGCACAAAAAGATCGAGCGCTTGTTTTGTTCGGCTCGTTAAAACTATCGAAAATTCATCCCTTCTGTATTGTTTTATACTTTTTCGGACTTAAGGGATTAGATGATGAAAAAGGAACTTTGGAGTTACCTTTACGTACCTTTTCAGACTCTCTAAAAATGAAAAGGACCGAGTTATCTTTGTCGTTAGACTCGTTAAAAAGATTAATAGCGACAAACTTGTGTTTAGGTGAGAACGAGTTTCACTATCGCTAGGCTCGTTAAAACATAGCGATGGGTTTGCCCGAAGGGAAAATTATAGAACAAGCATATGTTATCCTCCTCAAGCTTGACAAAAATAAAGAGGTACTGGTCAGCAATGACTGGGGAAAAATTGGGAAGAAACTCAAAGAACCTTTATTGGTAGCAAGTCGCTCTTGAACATGACACTTCCACTCTGTGCCTGAGTCGGGTTGGGTTGTTTCATTCATCGGTCACATCACCATGGTCTTGCCATACCATCCACCTTTGGGGTAAATGCTACCAATCCATCATATAAGTGTCGCCGACATGTTCAAGAGAAGTCATCCAGAGAAGTCACCCGTGTCCCATCCACTACCATACATTATACTTCATTCTTTCATGACCGCCACCCTGAACCATATATCATCAGATCGTTTTCACCTCCATCAAAATCATTTGCTCCGTTCCGTGTCATTGATGTGGGATTCATTAAGGCCCTCCTTTGACAGATCGCTTCTTGCCGACATCAGCTCATTATCCAAGAAGTTGATCTAGGAACACCCCTTCAGTACTTTGAAGCTTGCATGCCTCAATGGCAAGTTTCTCACTTCCGGCGACAGGTATACATCAATGAACTTCGACCGAAAGATTTTGCGTGGTGTTCGACGCCAAGTCCTTTATTCACACCACGTGAATTGTACTGCAGTACCTTGAGGGTCATCATCATTATCGGTGATTCCTCTCGCGCTTGCTAACAGTTTACATCATTGACTGGTAATCAAGCGATGTCTTTCCATGTTCGACTTCAAAACATTTCTCACATGGATCGACTTGTACTTCGAGTGAAGATCAGACGAGATTGAAGACCCCGGATCTAGTTTCATCCATCCGGGCTGCGATATATATTCAGGAAAAAATAAAAACATTGACATGTACAACGTTGCAGCACAGATAATCATCCTACCAAAAGGATGATGACTTCATCATAATCATCAGTCTACCATCAGACGATTGTCTGTCCTATGTACATAAAAATGAATTTATAAAGCTGAGCATGGGAATGCCCGCCTCAGCTAGATCATGAAAATAGTATGAAGATGATGTATTGTATTGTATCTTATTACAGGTCTCCTCCCAGCATTGAAAGAACTTCGGATCCTCCTAATAAAGCATTTCACCCGATAAACGGCCTCATACTTTAGGGGGAAACTGTTATAGACATTTTTGTGCCTTACAACTTTGAGCATGAAATGTCCATAATCCAAGGGATCCAAAGTCCCTAAAAGTGTTGTTCCTACCCCTAAAGGAACAAGGTCAACCAATGACAACTTCTCCGAGAAGTTCTCCACCAGAAACTACTCAGAATCAGTCAAATCAGGATCATTTCAAGTGCTCCACTAGCTGCCTGCATTGCAAAGCACCCCAGTACACTAGCTAGGTGCGTTGCAATGCACCTAAATGCACTACCAGGGTGCTCTGAGCGGGAAATGCCAAATGGCAGTGTCATTCCGCAAGGTGGACAGACAATGGAAGCTTCCAGAATCTTCCTCAATGACACTTGCCTCACTGAGTTCGACCAAGGATGAGTAAGAGGCTCTCAGCCTCCAAGTGGAAGCAAGAACTGACAGAGAGAAGCCACAAGTCAAAACATAAGCTGACTCATCCTCTCTGCTTACATCTATATATGGATCCCTCATCCCAGAGATCCAGAGGCTGGAATTTTGTACTTTGCAGAGAATTGCTGTTGGTTTTATGATTGAGATTAGTGCATTGGGTGATTTATGCTTTGTTGGAGGTGAGGAAGGGATTCCTTTGCTGGGAGGTAGATGCTGGATCAGGACTCACTTGGTTGTATCTCCTCTTGGACTTTCTTATTATATCAATAAAACTATTTGAGTTTCTCCTACATGCTTGTGTATCAATGATGTTTTGTTATGTTTGCATGTTTAGCTTAAATCTGATCCTAAGCTATTTATGAATGTAAATCTATGTCTTTGTGTAGTTTTCCTCTTCTGTGATCTTGCAGGAACTTGGTGAAGCTGGGCAAGTAAGGGAGCAGGCAGCGGGAAGCAAACAAAGAGGAGAGAGAGTGGATCAACAAACTAGTGCAAGACACAGGTTAGTTCATCCTTCCTCTTCATTTACGTTTCATAAAGAAGAATACGAAAATAGTTTTCCTTGTTTGTTGCTAAGGCACTATCACACCTTAGAGTGGGATAGGGGCGTTCTGAATAGATACTTTTCCCAACAACAGCAGGGTCTCCTTTTGAAGGGGCACATTGTTTTCTCAAAGATCTCCTCATCAATCTCTTCGAAGGGCCAAGGGTCTAAATTATAGGTTTCTTCTCCTCCTTACATGTCAGCTTCTTGGAGTGGGGCTTCTTGACCTTGGTCTTTGGAGCTTTACTAGACATCGGGATTGGTAACTTCTTCTTTTGGCCAGAATTCTTCTTAATAGCCTTGCCATTTTTCTCTAATTGCTCCATCGTGCCTTCTCTTTGAAATGCTTCCAAAAAATCCTTCAACATCATTCCATTTTCTTCTAATTCTCTCTTAACTAAAATTGCAATCATACCGTAGTGGAATAGTTTAAAACCTATTTTATGTTCTTGACTCTTCTAGGCACTTTTTAACATTTTCTCCAGACTCTTCAACAAAAAATAAGGGAATTTGACTAACTTACATGAATCAAAGTGAAGTAGTAGGTAGATGTGGCATAGGAAGGTCAGCGAATACCTCCCTTCACAGGTGAGGAATTTCTGAAAAATATATGATAGGTGCTTCCACTTTTCCATCATGGCTCCATACTCGATTTCCCCCTTCTTAAACCATTGTTATTGACATGTGGTTACTATCCCCATAGCTTGGGATATGCACTGTTTAGTGACTTGAAATTCCAAGGACCCAACTCTAGTAGTGTTTCCATCAAAGGTGCGAGCAAATTCAAGCATGACAGTCGAGTCATACTCGTCGAATTTAAGTAGAAAGGGGAGGATTACCAACTCCTGCAACAAGGGTAGATTGTCCTTGTACTCAACTATTCACTCCATCTCCTTCGCAAACCATGGTTCTATACGAACAAGTGCCATAACGCCTCAAAAAATACACCGGTTTCCTGCAGTTTTGAAGAGTGCCAATCCAAAAAAATAAATCTAGGATATGTTTTGGGAAATTCACAATTACCAAATTCACTACATGCTCCTATATCAACGATCTCAACAGTCATGCCTTCATTTATGAAAAATTTGGTCTTAGAAAGTTTGCAGGTACGGGTATGATTCTGAGTTAAGTGGAGAAATGATGACTAGTAAGGGTGGTGGTTATAGGGAGAATTGAAAAAAAAAAGGTATGATATGATATCGGTTGAATCGTTAATAATTGGCAGGGGTTAAAATTTAATTATGGAGACGTTTCACACATATGTCGATCACGTCATGACTTTGCATGGGGTATATATAACACTTAAATTAAGATAAGGTTTAATGTCTATAATGCCTTTGTACTTTAGAAATGTCATTCCTATTAAGAAATGATAAAATAAAAGTCTAATTGAATATACAATTTTTGATTGCATGTCATAATTCAAAGTGATGCATCCATTTTATTCTCATGAAAAGGTTCCTGTGCTGAACATAATCCCTATTCCTAGACCATATACTCGTTGTTGAGCATGAATTCCGACACTAGGGGCATGCATTATTGTACTATAATGCATATTCTTGTACCAAGGAGTCATGTGGTTCCTGCACTAAAATACTTGCTCTCGTATTAAGGAATATTGTTGTTCCTATATTGAAATACATGTTCCTACATTCAAGAGTGCACTACAGCATGTATTCTTGTACCAAGGAATACTATGGTTCCTACACCGAAATACTCATTCCTGCACTCAAAAGTGTTGCAGCTTACTTAAAAGAGGTCTCTTACAAAAATATAATATACAGGATGGATCTGAAAGATTTGTAGAAGTTCAAAGTTTTATTCGCCAATTATTGGTGTTATCGTGCTCTTCTTGATTTGATCCATAAATTCTTTGATGGCTCATTAGATCCTACAATCAAACTCATGAAGGAAGAGAGAAGCGAGACAAGGGTAATTTTTTTTTAGAATGGGAAGGAAGTCATCAGGATATCCAAGAGTGAGACCAACCAAGAGGGACATAAGGAAAAGGGATAGGGAAAAATTTCTAGGGAAAAACTTATTTTTGAAGAAAGGGATGGTTAAACTCAATAGGAAAAAAGGAATATTTTTTAGAGGAACATTATGAAAGAGGAATAAGAAGAAAGGCATAGTTTCACCTCTAATTCTGTCAAATATTTCCAAAACAAAAATAACTACAGCGAGAATTGAGTGTTTCTTAGACAAGATTTTCCATGTCGACTGTCCCGAACTTGGATAAGGGCTTGGTTCCTCTAATCATTCACCTGCACCAAAACTTTCACAAATTCCTACCTCTTCTCATTGACAGTTAACATTTATGAAGTTTAGATGACATTCCCGTTTTATTAGAGATTGATCATCCTACTATCATGCTAATTTTTAGGCTGATCCTTCTGTGATCATGTTAGTAAACTAATTTTCATAACCACAAGAAAAATAATTTTATTTTTTATTTTTTTGTCATCATTTTTTTCTTCTATTTACTGGAAAAAGAAAAATCATATTTGCAATAGGTTTGCATGGTCACCTACTATCCTTAGTTTAGATTACTATTCTACTCGCTGCATAAGGTCTTCCTTTGTGAGGGGTTGAAAATATACTTTAAGTCTATTCCCATTCACAAGGAATCACAGGGGCTTCACTCAATGAACATTTGACATATCACGTGCATTTGTGGCATATTAAACAATACCCTTAATTTGACTATGTATTGGAAAATATCTCTAAGAATCACATTATTTAACCCCCTACCATTACAAACCCAATACACCTTCCCAATTTAAAAAAACCTTTTTCATTAACATTTTTTATGCCCCTTTATATTTTTTCATTAACTTTGAGCTCCATTTTTTATACCTGCCAATATAAAAACCATTTATCCCCTATATATCCCCCAATATATTATGTCATTTTTTCCTCAATATAAATCCCCCAATATGAATGCACGTGGTATGGTTTTTCTTCCCCGGTGAAGCCCCCGTGCAAGGAATACTAATTCTCACCCATCAATAGTTTTTATTTCTACTACCCCATTTTCAAAAACTTTAATCACTTCATAAGGCCCCATCTAGCATGTATTTAATTTTCCTTTAAAGTGTTTAAATCTATAGTCATAGTGGAGTACCCAATCACCTGGTTGGAACTGCTTCTTCTTGATCCACTTTTCATGCCACTTCCTGAGTCCTTGTTGTACTAACACATTATGTTGAATAACATCCCTTATAAACTCATCCAACTCATTTAATTGAAATAGATGTTGATGTTGTGCTTGTGCGAGATCTAGCCCCAATTGGACTACAATTCAGAAAGTTTTCATCTGGAATTCGATCAGAAAAAGTACGTGTTTCCTATATACTAGCTCATATGGTGTATGCCATGTACTATTCCTATAGGTGGTTCGATAAGCCCATAGGGCTTCAGGTAACCTACTGGCCCAATCCTTTCTATGCAAATTTATTGTTTTGGTAAGGATGACTTCGATCACCTTGTTAGTAGATTCCACCTATCCATTTTCTTGGGGATGGTACGATGTAGATTTCCTGTGCTGAATTTTATATTGATTAACAATCTCTCTAGGAACACGAAATCTAGTGAAAATTTCATTAAACAAAAATTCAACAATAACTTTTCAGTAGTGAAAGAAACAACTTTAGCCTCTACCCATTTTGTAACAAAATTTGTACAAACTAAGATATGGTTTTAATGTAAAGATGTTGGATTTATTGGTCCTACAAATCAATAGCCCATTTTTCAAAGGGCTCAATCATAACCTAAGGAAATAAAAGCATTTCATTGGCTTGGACAGGCTGGCCCATTCGCTGACAGCTATCACATCACTTGACGTATTGTTTGGCATCCTTAAACAAGGAAGGCCAAAAATAGACAACTCGTAAGATCTTATATGTAGTTCCCTTGTCAGTGAAATGGCCCCCATAAGGTTCATCATAGGCAGATTTTAGAATGTCACACACTTCTTCATCTCTTACACATCTACAAATTGTAATATCTAGTCTGGTGTAAAAGAGGTCCCCTTGGATCCAGTAATATGAAGCACTTTTTTGGATGATATTCCGTTTTTCACGAGTGGATAAGTGAGGTGGTGTCTTTCCTGTGACTAAATAATTGTCTATGTTAGAAAACCATGGGGAGTTTGTTGACATAGCGAAAATATGTTTGTCAAGGAAATCATCATCAACAAGAATTACTTCACCATGATTATTCAATCTAGAAAGATAATCAACTACAACATTAGATTTTCATAGCCTATCAATAATAGTAAAATTGAATTCCTATAAAAGAAAGTAACCACCTAGTCACTTTACCACTAGTTAATGGTTCATTCATTAAGATTTTTATAGAAGAATGATTAGTGTGTACAAATAATTTGTATCCTGTAATATAGTGCCTAAATTTATTTATAGAAAAAATCACAGCTAAAAACTCCTTCTCAGTTACTGTGCAGTTTAGTTCAACAGTTGATAAGTTTTTACTGATGAAGTAAATAAAATAGGACTTCTCATTCTCTTCCTATCCTAAAGTTGCGTCAATGGCAATATCTCAGGCATCAGAGAAAATATGGAATGGAAGGGACCAGTTAGGTCCTCTCAAAACTGGTGCCTATACTAACTTTTCATTTAATGTTTCAAAAGACTATTGCCAAGATGTGGACTAAGAGAACTCACTATCCTTAGCTAAAAATAGGAAAAGGGAGGTATTTATCCTAGAAAAATTCTTAATGAATCTTCGGTAATAGCCCGCATGCCCTAGGAATCCTCTCACTCCCCTTTGTGTTTTGGGTGCAAAAAGATGCAAAATAACTTTTATTTTAGCTGTGTCTACCTTGGATACCTTTGTTAGAAATCAAATGACCAAGAACCACTTTGGCTTTGCACATTAATATACATTTTTTATCACTCAAAGCAATGTGAGCTTCTTGGCAACGAAATAGAAATTTTCTAAATTTTTGAGGGCTTCTTGGAACGAATCACCAAATATTGAAAAATCATCCATGTAAATTTCTACACACTCGACATCAACAAAAATATCCAAAACTTCCCTTTGAAAGGAAGTTGGGGCATTACACAGCCCAAAGGGAAGCACTCGGTAGGAAAATGTCCCCCATGGGCATGTGAAGGTGGTTTTGTTTTTATCCTTGAGTGCGATTTGAATTTGGTTATATCCACTAAAGCCATCTAAAATGAAAAATACTTTTTACCAGCGAGGGTATCTAACACCTGATCAATATAAGGAAGGGGAAAATAGTCCTTGAGAGTATCTTTATTCAATTCTATATAATTGATACAGACATGCCGTCTCCCATATGTTTTCGGAACTATCACCAATGGCGAGACCCATTGGCTATCAGATATAGGATAAATGAAATAAGCTCTACGAGTTTTTTTAATTATTCCTTCACAACTTCTCTTAGCACAAGGTTCATGCGTCTTTGGGGTTGTTGAACAGGTCGGGCTCCCTCATGAATGTAAATATGATGAGTGCAAGTTTCAGGAGGTATGCCTTTCATGTACTCATAACTCCATGCAAAGGCATCAAGATGATCTCGCAATAGACTAACAAGTTGCTCTTGTTGGGATGGAGCCAAGTTTGCGCTGATGTATAAGGATTTGCCTTGACTAATCTCAACAAGAGTGGCCTTGGGCTCAATAGTATACGGAGGTGCTACTAGAGTATGTGATGAAGAAGGTTGAGAACTGTAACTCCCTTGAAAATCTAGACTGAAGATTTGACGAAGATTTTGAAAATTTGGCATTGTATCTAGATTATTCAAGAAGTCTTGTATCTCCCCCTCCTGGGTTGAATCGGTATGATGGTGGATCAAAGAAACAAATTGAGTCTCCTCATCACTACTGTGATAGTCTATCCATAAGGTATCTCAGAGCTCCTGAATAGATCTAGCAGGTGGATACAAGGTGAATTTATTCCTAGCATCTCCATGGGAAATATACATATCATCAGAGCGACAACCAATATAAGCATTAGCTGTGGCAAGCCATGGTCATCCCAAAATCAAGGGATGTCCACCAACAGGATTTTTTGGCTAAAGCATAATAAAATATGTGGAGTAGTCCCAAGAATCAATTGAAACAACCACATCATCCAACGCACCTTCTGGCTTTATCTTAGATCTGTCTGCAAGTTCAATCATAGTAGGGGTAGGAAAAATATAGGTCAACCCAAGTTGATCCATGGTTTTACTGGTCATAACATTAATGGCCGCCCCTAGGTCTATTAACACATTAGGGACAAGGATATCACCTATCTAGACAAAAACAACTGGGTTTCCAAGATCAATATATTTCTCCATTTACGTACATCCAGTCATTAACTCAACTTCTCTTCCAATAGACTAAATGGTCTGATGTTCTACTCTTTTCCTTCTTGAATTCTTAAGACAGAGTTCCCTAATTAATTTTGTACAGATGGGGATCTCTTTAATAACTTGAAGCAAACATACCTTTATGCAAAGATTCCTAAGCTCGGAAGCCATACTAGACTCAGGAGTGGGGTCATTTTTCTCCATGATAATCACTGTGGACTATTAATTTTTTTTTATTTTTTATTTTGGTTTTATTACCCTTCTCGATCTTAATTGAAGCTGATGGATCCCAACCAGAAAGTTCTAATATATGGGAGAAGGGAGTGTTCCAGCGGAATGAATAAATTGTATCGCCTTATTATTAGGATTTGTTACTTGATCCAGGTGGATATTGGTGGCCACCTGCCAAGTCCACCTGGACCCCCACCATTGTCTTTCTCAACATTTTCAGTTTCCTTAATTGTAGCACAACTTACTATTTTTAGCAGTTTTTCGGGTCCTGAACTTCCGGAGCCGTTTTGAGGCCCTAAACGACGTTTTTTGGGGAATCCGGGGGCAACATGGGTCCATGGAATGGACTGATGTTGCCCGTTCCAACAATGATAGTGCTCGGATAGATATTTCTAATGAGCTATTGTACGCGTCAAATGGAGATCATACGCCAAAGTTACGACCCCGGGAAGTTGGTGTACCAATTTACCCCAAACGGGGCCCACAGTTTGGGCGTTTCATCTCCTAGGGTTAGGTTTTGGAATGTTAAGGGTTTTTCCATTGTTTCTCAACAATAAATAGGCCTTTGAGCCTCATTGTAACACAGTTCAGAGGCATGTAGCCATCACATCCCTTCTCAGAGATAGCTACCATCGCCCTAGCTGGTTTATGTCCATTTCTGGTTGTAAGCATATTTCAGTATTTTCCATTAATGAAATGAAGTATTATTTCCACTGCATCTTTGTGTATATGGTTATCTCTGTAATTTGTTGCGTTCCTGTTTAAATCCGGATCAGTGGTATCAGAGCGGTCTGCTTTTTCTCTGTTTTTCTTTGCATGTCCCCAACAAGGTCGGGATATAAGGAGTTAGGGCTTGAACTGGTTGAACCTTTGCAAGACCAGCCTCGCAAATCCCGACGGCCTCCCATGGCGGACGAGAAGAAAGACGAGGGGGCAGGAGATCCCATCAAAATCTTGCTCGAAGAAGCCCTCAAGCGACAACGGAACGCGATGATGGACAGCTTTGCCCAGATCCTTCAGCGGCTACCCAGAAGCGGCGCATCGGCTTCCAGCAGCTCCTCTGGAAACGCCACACCCTTTAAGGTACAAGTTAATTTTGAAATCCCCATATTCGAGGGTCAGATAGACGCTGATGCCGTAGATAAATGGTTAAATCTGCTAGAGGGTTATTTTTCTGTTCATGAATTTTCGAGTCGGGAAAAGATTGTTTTTGCTCTTCTCAAGGCAGCCCCCCACGTCAAGGACTGGTGGGAAACCTACTGCGAGCAGAAGGATGAAAGTACTGGCTCACTATTTTCAGCCGCACCCACCTGGGATTCATTCCGGGATGCCATCAAGGAGCAGTACTACCCTGTCGGAAGCTATGAGGATGAATACATAAAGTGGACCACGCTGTGGCAGGGAAGGGACCAAGACGTGCCGGAGTTCACCAATATTTTCCATACCCTTCGCACAAAGTTGGGTATCAAGGATTCAGAGCAACATTTGATACTCAAATACCGTGGCTGCCTGCACAAGTACATCCAGGAAGAAATACAATTCCTAAACATCCCCTCGCTCGGCGCAGCATACCGATATGCCGTCAAGGTCGAGCAGAAGCTTAAACAAAAGAAGCGAGACTTTGGATCTGCGAATCCAAAGCAGGGGAAAGGTGCCCCTAAACAATAGAACAAAGGACAGAGCCAAGGCGGGACAGCCCAAGACAACCAGCCGAAGCTGCAAGCAAAGAACAACACTGCGAAGCCGAGAAAGGACACTGGAAAATGGTGCGAGTTCCATAAGAGCTCCACTCACAACACAAGTGAGTGTCGGGCCAAGCAGTCACTGGTGGCTGAGCTAAAGGTTTTAGAATCAGAGTCATGTTACGACTCTGAGTCAGAACCCGATAAGAGGTATGAAAAAGGGAAGCAGATCATTGATGCGGATCCCAGCGCCACTGTTGCTACCGCAAAGATCCAGAAAAATGAACCCGAAGATCCAGAGGAGGAGGAGCGTCTCTTCCACTCCCAGATGTGGGTAAAGGGCTCCCCGATACAGTTCATTGTTGATAGCGGGAGTCAAAAGAACCTCATTTCGGCAGAGGTCGTGAAGCGGTTGGGCTTACCGACCACAGCACATCCACAACCATACACCATTGGGTGGCTTCACCAAGGGCGAGATCTTCGCGTGAGCCAGCAGTGTCGCCTTCCATACAACATCAAGCCCTTCACGGATGAGGTATTGTGTGACATTGCTCCCCTTGAAGTTTGTGATGTATTACTAGGACAACCATACTTGTGGAAGCGACATGCTGTGTATGAATCAAGGCCCCGTGCTGTTATTATTACATTGGGAAATAAGTTGTTCAGGATACCAGAGGTAGCACCACCTGCCGCCATCTCTTTGATTACTGCAAAACAATGCAGTAAGATCATTTCCAAAACCAGGAAATTTGTTTTCCTGATGATACGCCCTCAAGGGAAGAAGAAGACAGTGGCCGCGGCCTCCAAACGGGGTCCCTCTGCACGACAGCTACAGATGGACAAGATTGTGGAGGAGTACAAAGACATCTTCACCTCCCCGACAGGGGTTCCTCTGCACTGTCAAGTCAAGCACTCCATCGATCTGACCCCAGGTGCGCCGCTACCCAATGGACCAATTTATCGGCGCTCCGTTCTAGAGAACAATGAAATCAAGAGGCAGATTCAGGAGCTCTTGCAGAAAGGTCACATCCGTCCAAGTTCATCGCCCTGTGGGAGCCCGATCATGTTGGTACAGAAGAAGGATGGGACGTGGAGACTCTGTATTGACTATCGGGCGCTGAACAAGATCACTGTCCGTAATAGGTACCCGATCCCGCGGATTGATGACCTCCTAGACCAACTAAAGGGGGCGAAATATTTCAGCAAGATCGATCTGAAGTCAGGATATCACCAGGTACCAATCGAACCCTCAGATGTGTGGAAGACTGCCTTCAAATCCAAGGAGGGCCTCTTCGAATGGTTGGTCATGCCTTTCGGATTGACGAATGCTCCTGCAACCTTTATGAGGCTAATGGATGACATCTTGCGGCCATTCACCAACTCCTTTGTAGTAGTATACTTGGATGACATTCTGATCTTCAGCCAGAGTTGGGAAGAGCACCTCCACCACATCTGACAGGTTCTCCAAACACTGCGGCAACACAAGCTATGTGCCAATTTGGAGAAATGCACTTTTGGCATGACCGAGGTTCAGTATCTGGGATACATCATTGATGAACAGGGGGTGCATGTCGATCCAGCCAAGGTCCAAGTCATTCGGGATTGGCCCTCTCCAACCACTCTAACAGAGCTCCGCAGCTTTCTAGGTCTTGCCAACTTCTACCGCAGGTTTGTGTTGGGGTTTTCTCATATTTCTTGGCCCTTGAGTCAAGTCACCAAGGGAGGGGCGAAAGCAAAATTCTTTTGGTCTGAATCTCAACAGAAGGCATTCAGGGAGTTGAAGGATCGCCTCTGCACGGCACCAGTGCTCGCGTTACCAGATTTACAACAACCATTTGAGGTCGAGACAGATGCCTCTGACTATGCTATTGGGGCAGTCCTTACTCAACATGGACATCCAGTGGCATATCACAGTGAAACACTTTCAGACACAGTCCGGAAGTACCCCACTTATGATAAAGAGATGTATTCCATTTTACAGGCCTGCCGACAATGGAAGCATTACATTTTGGGGAAGGAAACGGTCATCCACACAGACCACCGACCCCTGCAGTTCATACAGACCCAAGGGAAATTGCAGAATGATCGCCATCAGAAGTGGTCTACATACCTGCAACAGTTTCACTTGAATATCAAGTATAAAAAGGGCAGCACCAATAATGTTGCAGATTGCCTCAGTCGACCACCGATCATGGCGCTAACCACCGTGCTCAACTCTTGTGGGCACGAGACTTCTGATTGGCCACTTCTCTACAAAAGCGACCCAGAATTCGGCCACACATACCAGACACTCTTGGAGGGTCGGCATGTTGCAGATTTTCACCTCCAGGATGCCCTATTATGCCACCTCGGTCACCTTTGTGTTCCTTCAAGCGAGCGTGCCAAGATGATTTGGGAAGCACACTACAGTCGGGCTGCTGGGCATTTCGGGGTCGAGAAAACAGTGGCAGTACTGCAAAATTATTTCTATTGGCCGAATCTTCGACAGGATGTTGGGAAGTACATCCGATCATGTACTGCCTGTGCCATTGCCAAACCGACCATTAAGAAGCAAGGCCTCTATACCCCGTTGCCTACCCCTAGTCGACCTTGGGAATCCATCTCCATGGATTACATGTCAGGCCTTCCTTCCACTAAGCATGGAAATGACTGTGTTTTTGTGGTCGTCGACAGGTTCTCGAAGATGGCCATTATGGTGGCCTGCAAGAAGAATATCACAGCAGAAGCCACTGCTAAACTCTTCTTTGAACGAGTGTGGGTGCACTTTGGGATCCCACAGTCTATCATCTCAGATCGGGACAGTCGGTTTCTCAGCACATTTTGGTCCAGTCTCTGGTCAATGCTGGACACCAAACTCACGAAGTCCACAGCCTTCCATCCTCAAACTGATGGCCAGACAGAGGTTGTCAATAGGATGATTGTGCACATTCTGCGCATGTATAACTCAAAGCATCCACGCACATGGGACGAGAGCCTCCCCTATGTTCAGCACAGCTACAACCGAGCTCTTCACAGCTCCACTGGCCATAGCCCTTTTTAGGTGGGTTTGGGATTCCAGCCACTATGCCCCATTGATGTGGCCATGCCACTTGCAGCTACTCACATGAATTCAGCTCATGTCCAGTCCGAAACAGATAAGGCCACCAGCTTCATTGAGCGCATCCAACATATTCGCCAGCAGGTCCATGACATTCTTGAGAAATCAAATGCCAAGTACAAGCAGCGACATGATCAACATCGGGTGCCACACAAGTTTCAGGTGGGCGACAAAGTCTGGTTGCATTTGCAAAAGGAACGCCTTACTGGAGCCTATCGGAAATTGAGACCACTCTGATATGGTCCTTACACCATTACTAAGGCTATGGGAGACAATGCATTTGAGCTCAGCATTCCCCCATTCCTTGGCCTGCACCCAGTGTTCAATGTGGACCGCCTTCGGCCATACTTTCCACCATTGCTAGACACATCCGACATTGCAGAACAGCTCAAACCCACAGAATTAAATCCAGATTGCATGGAACAAGCTGCAACTGATTGAATCATGGACACACAGATCAAGAACACTCGCCAACAGAATATCCAACTGTATCGAGTTGTCAAAGCAGGCCAACTCCTTCAGCAGGGCAAGTGGCTCACCAGGGAACAAGTTCAGCAGAAGTTTCCTCATCTCATGGAGGAGCTCAACGCAATGGGGACCATTGCTTCCTAAGGGGGGAGGAATGATCCAGGTGGATATTGGTGGCCACCTGCCAAGTCCACCTGGACCCCCACCATTGTCTTTCTCAACATTTTCAGTTTCCTTAATTGTAGCACAACTTACTATTTTTAGCAGTTTTTCGGGTCCTGAACTTCCAGAGCCGTTTTGAGGCCCTAAACGACGTTTTTTGGGGAATCCGGGGGCGACATGGGTCCATGGAATGGATTGATGTTGCCCATTCCAACAATGATAGTGCTCGGATAGATCTTTCTAATGAGCTATTGTACGCGTCAAACGGAGATCATATGCCAAAGTTACGACCCCGGGAAGTTGGTGTACCAATTTACCCCAAACGGGGCCCAGAGTTTGGGTGTTTCATCTCCTAGGGTTAGGTTTTGGAATGTTAAGGGTTTTTCCATTGTTTCTCAACAATAAATAGGCCTTCGAGCCTCATTGTAACACAGTTCAGAGGCATGTAGCCATCACATCTCTTCTCAGAGATAAGCTACCATCGCCCTAGCTGGTTTATGTCCATTTCTGGTTGTAAGCATATTTCAGTATTTTCCATTAATGAAATGAAGTATTATTTCCGCTGCATCTTTGTGTATATGGTTATCTATGTAATTTGTTGCGTTCCTGTTTAAATCCGGATCATTACTGGTTGAGCAGGTAGTTGGGGTGGTCGAAAGGGTGCTAGTAAAGGTAATGATGGCATTGATAGACTTTGTTGAGGTAAGGAGGGTAAATATAGTTGTGACATGGGATAAGGTGTATATGTAGTAGGATATGATTTCATAGGTGTAGGATAGAAATAGTGAGAGTGATTTGACCCCCTCAATCCTTGTTTCCAAGGTTGAGGAGGTTGTCCATATGAAAGTGAATCCCATGCTGCCAAGGTTGAGAGTGATTTGCTTTATGATAGGAATATGGTGATGCATTATAACCATAAAAATGTGGTGGAGGTTTAGGAACCATACTTTTACCTACCTAAGGCCAATTTCTTTGTGCTCCCATGGCATGTAATGGCTTAGGTTCATATTTCTCTCCTTCGAATGTTGCTTTCAATCTTGGTATAAAAGTGCATTCCTCGATAGTATGTTTTCCTACACAAATCACACATTTATTAGTATCTTTAACATCAATAGGACATTCTCTTAAAATATGATTTTTCCTGCACTTTTTGGACAATAAATAAACAATGACTCTTGTTCTTCCACCAATTTCTGTTGAAATTTCAAAGATTCTATTTGTTTGCTAACAATATTCATAATTTCAATTTTCATGTTGTCCATTTTATTTTCCAAACCAATGATCATAGCATTTGCAGATCCAATTTTATTATTTCTACTTTTGCCTCCTCTATCGGATCTAGATTGATTTCATGAGAACTTCCTACACAAGTCACAAATTTGATCAAAATCCTCTTGAGCAATATCCTCTTGTCCTAACAAATTCAAATTATGTCTAGAATCTTCAATAAGCCCATGTAAGAACAAGGTTCTAATAGTACTTATGTCAAATTTATGTTTTGACCTTTGGAGGATATATAGAAAACTCTCTAAATAGTCTTCCAAGGTCTCATCATCACCTTGCACAATAGTGAAGATCTCATCATGCATTTCTCTAGTTTTACAATATTCTGATCTTTGGCCAAAAAGACTCTCTCCATTTGATCCCAAGAAATTATAGTATTTCCTCCTAATTCCATGAACCAGCGTAAGGCCGAATCCTTGAGAGTTGCAGGAAATAGTTTTAATTTTTGGGCATCTGAAGAGTAATTATAGCTTCTGCATAATATATCAAATTCAAACATAAAATAATATGGATACTCATGTATCTTACCATGGAAATGAGGGAGAGATGATGGCGGAATATTATTCATTTATGCATCTATTTCTAAATTCATGATTGGAAACCCAAAGGTGGATTGTTCCTAATTTACTTGATTCTCACTAGTCCCTTTAGTGTGGTCATTGTTTTATACCATTTTCATACCTCCAATCGAACCATTCCCAATAAAATCAGAAGGTTGAATATGGTTTAAATTATTCTTTTGATCATCACTAGTTTCCTTCTTCCCCTTTTTGGGTTGTGTCACACCCGAACTACTGTTTCCAGAATCCAAGTGGATAGTTCCTGCATGGTGACTCTGTGTCTGTTTGGATTTTTTGCTTGCAAAAGAAGGCCCAAAATGAGAAAAATATTTGAATTTATTAGTGTTTCTTCGGTCGTTATTGGGCTTTGGACCCCTACCCTTTTTAGACATTCATCTTAAAATAATAAACCAAAAGAATGACAACTTTTTTAAAGTTATAGGAAAGAAAATATAAAATCAAATGATGCGAAACAAAAATATCACCACTAATAAATCCTTCAAGTAATAGAAGCACATTGCAGAAAAAATAATAACAGACTTACCCCTACTGCATAAAAAATCATAAAGTTCTTACTAGATCTTAAATGCCTCCCCGGAAACAACTCCAAAATGTTGGGTGTCGGAGTTGTAATTCAACAAACTCCTTCAACACTTAATTGCCAACCTGGGGCTACATAAGCTTAGAGGCATAACACAAGAAATGGTAAGAATAATTGTATGAATTTTTGCCAAATCCACTTCTATCTCTCCTAACTACGCTTGTAGAATAAAAAAGAATGAAAAGAAAATAACACCACAAGGGTTTTTTTTCGGGAATCATTCAAAAGGAAATACTTGCAAAATCTTGATGAAGTCAACACAAACAATCTTGGTCAATGAAAGAAATGAAAGGAAAAATTTGAGACTGAGTACCAGTGCACTTATGAGATAGAAAAAATAATCAAACTTTTAGGTACATTTGTCTCTATTAAAAATTTCCTTCCTAGATTGAATCTACATTCCTGCACTGCAACAACGTTCTTGCACTGGAACAGAGTTATTGTACTGGAACGATATTCTTACACTAAAATGAAGTTCCAGTACCAGAAGTATATTTGGTTCTTGCACTAAGTAACCTTACTTAATACTAGGATTATAGGTTCCTATACCAGGGTGCAATGTTCCTGTACCAGGGTATCGATTCTTGTACCAGGACAGATATTCATGTACTAGAGAACCCGTATTCCTATACCAAGCTTCCAAACCGCTTGCATGAAATGTAAAGGGTGCCAAATATGAATTGATTGCAAAGTAAATCAGATTAGAGAATAAATCACACATAATCACAAGACTCCTCTATTATTCATTCAAAAGAAAAACCACTTCAGGAATCAAAGGAAATCTCTATTGCAACAAAAAGCTTCTCCATGTAAGCATGAACATCTAATGTAAGAATCATAGCATCCCTTCTCTTTTAGATGACTATCACCATATAAACCATATATGTGCCTTTCTCAAATGGAGGTTTTATTTCAAAGGGTCCCACAAGGGATTCTAGTCCTTAACTAGGCTATTCTTGTGGGGAAGTAGACATAGTTATATATCCTCACAAGGTGAATAGGGTTTCATTCAGATGTCGAGAAATACAACTATTGAATCAATCCTAATTAAAACTTGATGGCTGAGAATACTTGCAAACTTGTACTCAGAAATGAAACACGCTTGCATAAAGGAAATAAATCGCCTTGCAAGAATAAACACTCTTGCTGAAACAACTCACACTTGTAGGATTAAAACCAACTTGAAACACACCTTTGTAGAAAGGAGTTCACGAAATGCATCAAAGGAAAGAAATACTACAATAATCTTAAATAGATGAACACACCCACACTATTAAGCCTCGGATCCAAGTAGCATGTAATTTATGAAGACAACATAGATTTGTTATCTTAATAAAACAAAATACCTCTTTCTCTAAACCTGCATAAAAATATATATATAGCCTACCTTATAGGAAGAGGGATAATGAGTCGGGTTGGTTGCGCCCCAGCCAACCAACTCATTTCCCTTTTTACGAGAGCTGGAAAATCAAATACCCAGATAACTCATCACATAAAATATTGAGACGGGAATAAATCAACTGGCATAGACCCTTGTATTAATTTAGTAGTTGCAAATTTACATCGTGGATTACTGGATCTAGCCCATAATTATGGCGACACAAAATTACAGTGCAAGCAAAAATTCTACACAGTATCACCCCTGTTCTAACCTAGAAACCCTATTAAATATACACCACTCAACTCATGGCCATTAAAAGAAATTAACATGACTACAACTTTAGGCTTTTGACTATTAGCAGAGGCTAAAAATGTGTTGTAGGGAAAAGTATCCGATTCGGATGATCCTATCCCACTCTAAGGGTGATAGTACCTCAGCAACAACTGTAAACAAAACTACTTAAGGTTTACCTCTTTATGAAAGCAAGAGAGAATGAAGAAATGCACTAACCGTTGCCTTGCGCTTAATATTTGCTCCAATCTCTTCTCTTTGCTGCTTGCTCCTAGCTCTTTGCCCTTTTGCTGGCCCAGCTACAATGAGATCCTGCAAAATAACAAAGAAGGAAACTACAAGAAGCATGCATTCATAACTGATTCAAGGATTAGCATAAATCAAATATACAATCATCACAATACATCATTGAAACAAATGCATATAGAAGAACCTCAATATATTTTATTAATAGAAGAAGTAAAGTTCTGAGAAGGTTACTGTTATGAAACCAGCTCACAAAAAGATAGAAAAGAGAGATCCACGCCTTAGAATTCAGCCTCTTCGAGGGGGCAACCTCCTTTACATTACATAAATGAACAATTCTTTGATGATACAAATGAAAATACCTCCTTTCTATATATAGGAGGCTAAGTGGTCCCAATACAATCAAAGCCTACATAACAATAATATTGTAGGGCACAACAGTAACAATAGTGGGCTTCTACGTGGCACAATAGTAACAATATGGGCACTACATGGGTACATCAATATAAGAAGTGGGTTGTACTAATAACAATAAGGGGTTACACTAGTAGTATAGGGGCCTAACATGCCCCTCTCCTTCAAAAAGCATTGTCCTCAACGCTTGAGTAGTTCTTGATGCTTCTATATAAAATTCTTGTCCTCCCATGTGGAATATTCAGCGGGTAAGTTCTTCCACTTGATGAGATACTCTGAAATTGATCGATTTCGTAGCTGTCGAGTTCTTGTTTCTGTGACTGCTCCAGGTTCCAATATGATTTTTCCTTCCTCTTCAATTTCTGGCAATATTGCTTGAATTGGGATCTTTTGCAACTTTTGAATAAGTGGCCATACTTCTTCGTTCTTCTTCCATTCATCCGTTGCTTCGTTTATCCAATTTGGTTGGATAATATAAATAGCACAAAACAATGCTTCCACATCCTCATCCTTGAAGCGTCTTCCCATTCGGTAATGTCGCCATTTTTTAAGTGCATGTAGTATTGCCAACATTTCCTTCTCATAAATAGCTTGCTTGAGATGTAGCAGTAAAAATACCCAATCACGCACATCAAAACATTTTTCACTACGATGTTGATCTACCTGTTGTTTCATTTGATTTTGCACCGAAGTGGCGTTATCCTTTAAAAGTTGGAGAACTTGTTGTTGATGGTCGATATGATCTTTCTCTACTTGAACCTTTTTCTTCTTGATATGTCCTTCTATCTTTTGAGGAGTGGTAATTTCTTCCAGTCCTTTACAAGATATGGTCAGATTCATTTCTTGATGCTCGATGTGATCTTTCACTTCTTGCACCTTTTTCTTCTTGATATGTCCTTCTATCTTGAGAGTTTGAGGAGTGGTAATTCTCGCCAATGCTTTACAAGATATGGTCTGATTCATTTCTTCTTTCTCTGGGGTGGTGTCCTGACGTATATCCTCTTCTTTTGATGTTTCTTGATCCTTTTCTTCCTCCTCTTCATATTCTATGTAAAATAATTTCTTCTCAGCACACCTATGACCTTTAGTGCATTTGCTATCACAATTGTAACAAAGCCCTTTTTCTCTTTTTTCTTCCAATTGTTGTGGTGTAACCCTTGTAGGTTGTGGAAGGCTGGGAGAAACAACACTTCCATCTTTATAGTTGTGAGGGGTATGATTCCTGGTTTCCATAATTTTGCTTTCCATTATGTCACAAAGCCCTTTTACTCTTTCCAATTGTTGTGGTGTTGCTCTAAAGAAGGTGTTGCTATTTATATCCTCATAATGTGCTATCATTTCCTCCGTGAAAATTGACCATGTAACAAGTTTTTTACGAGAACAAAGCCCTTTGTACCATAAAAATTGATCTGGTTCTAAATATGAAGATGCAATACATTCCTTTTGTAACAGTTGTACACCATGTATATCAAAATATTGCTCCATCTGAAGTATCCAATTTACCGGATCCTTGCCATCAAACTTCCTCATCTTGCTTTTTCTTGATTTTAGGAGCTCTACCTTTAAACGACTGTAACTCTGTACTTTCGAATCTTTAAGTTCTGAACTTGTGACCTGTAGTAGCCCTCTGTGTTCTATTTCCAATACCACAAGTCTGATCCAAATTGGATTCGCCAAGAAAAAGTTATGCACAATCTCCGGCAGTGACCTGATTATAGACTAGTTCTGTAGAGCGAAATTGTATGAAGTGCCACATGTCACTATTTCAACCTTTGACTCTGAAAAATATATAATAAAAAAATACAGTCCGTCCTCTTTCTGCAACTTCTTACGAAATTTCAATGCGATGCTCAGAAAGAAAGTTATGACGATTTTCCCCAGGTCACCTGTTTTGAGTGTAATTCAGGAGTCTGCAAAAAGACCAAATTCCGCAGATCATATCTCTGAAATTATCGCGCACAAAGATCGGAAATTCGGACCCAAGGTTCAGCGCCAATTCTTCTCAAATGGGTTTTTTTTGTGACTTCTGAAACGTCACAGAAAAAACGTTATAGCGAAAATTCCACGATGACCTGTTTGGAGCAGCGAAACCCTAGAATCCAAAGCTCTGATACCAAATGTTATGAAACCAGCTCACAAAAAGATAGAAAAGAGAGATCCACGCCTTAGAATTCAGCCTCTTCGAGGGGGCAACCTCCTTTACATTACATAAATGAACAATTCTTTGATGATACAAATGAAAATACCTCCTTTCTATATATAGGAGGCTAAGTGGTCCCAATACAATCAAAGCCTACATAACAATAATATTGTAGGGCACAACAGTAACAATAGTGGGCTTCTACGTGGCACAATAGTAACAATATGGGCACTACATGGGTACATCAATATAAGAAGTGGGTTGTACTAATAACAATAAGGGGTTACACTAGTAGTATAGGGGCCTAACAGTTACAACCATTGAAGGCCCCAATCCAGCAACACCTCCCAGCAGAAAGAATTTCTCCTCTTCACCTCCTTCAAGCAATCACCCAATAGTTCTATAGTGAAACCAACAGCATATCATTACTTTGCACAAAATTCCAGCCTCCTGAGCTCATAGGAGAGAGCTCAATATATAGATGAATTGAGAAAGGATGAGTCAGCTTGCAACTGATGTGTAGCTGCCTTGTGTCCTCTCTCTCTTCAGTTGATCTTCAGTTCTTGAGTCCACTTGGAGAACCTTGCTTCCACTTGGAGAAACAGAGCCTCTGACTCATCACAAGGCGAAATCCCTGATCCAAGTGTAATTTTTGGAAGATTCCAGAGCAATGACTCAGTGTGCCACTTGTCCCATCTCGCTCAGCGCAGGTGGCCTTTGTTCTACCTGCTTTGCAACGCAGGTACACCATGGAGGAGTTGAGTTTCAGCGCAGAAGCCTAGTGGAGCACCTGCTTTGATTTCAGGATTGCTTGTTTTTGAGTGTTTTCAGGTGTAGAACTGATCTGAGAGCTGTTGGTTTGCTGACCTTGTTCCTCTAGGGGTAGGAACATCATGTTTAGGGACTTTGGATCCCTTGGATTATTGACAATTCATGCCTGATGCTGCAAGGCACAAAATTGTCTATAACAAACTGGTCAAAAAAACAGCTTCCATATTCTACGTTTTCCTCAACGCTTCAAGCCTAATCTAGAGTGAAACTAATCTTTGACAAGGAATGCATGCAGATTACAGACTGGAATAATATTTGGCGGTGAACTATGATAACGCTGTCAGCTCTCCCATGAGTATATGTTAAAATCGGCAACCAGGTAAAAACTTCATGTGGGTCATCTTATTCATGGCTAATAATATTTTTATTAGATTCCTCTCGTCGAGAGGTGTAGGATTGATATAAAGATCATCCAATTCCGATAAGTATTCATGGAGATATGAATTTATTTTGATTATGGAATTATTATCAAGCTGACCTACAACTCATGTAGGCTCAGAAGCCCAACAGTCGCATCTATTCACCCACCAACGTTGTGTATAAATATAAGAGGAATTTTCCTCATTTAGAGTCATCTCATCACATCTCTCTCTCTCTCTACTGCGCAGATATGAGTCTCTTCTCTACTGCGCTGAAATGGGTCTCTCTCTCTCACACATGTGAAGCCGGAAGCTGTTGAATTTGAAGCTGCAACTGCAGAAGTAAAGATTGACTTGCGTGGCCTAGAATATCTCCTCATCTGAACTGTGCTATAGGTTCATCTAAACCTCCTCTGAAAGCTGCAATGTTTGGTGGTGGAATTAAGTCAATCCGACGAACGGTTTGCAAGATATCGACTGCCCTAGTTTGAAGCTGGAAACTGCTGAATTTGAAGCTGCAACTGCAGAAGTAAATATTGACTTGTGGCCTAGAAGATCTCCTCATCTGAACTGCGTTGTAGGTTCATCTGAACCTCCTCTGAAATCCACAACTTTTGGTGGTGGAATGAAGTCAATCCGACGAACGGTTTGTAAGATATCGACTGCCCTAGTTTGAAGCCGGAAACTGCTGAAGCTGCAACTGCAGAAGCAAAGATTGACTTGCGTGGCCTAGAATATCTCCTCATCTCAACTACGCTGTAGGTTCATCTGAACCTCCTCTGGAAGCCGAAACTTTTGGTGGTGGAATGAATTCAATCCGACTGTCGGTTTGTGAGATATGGTCTGCCCTAGTTTGATAATGAAGCCACTAATGCTGATGCTACTGATCTAGGGTTTGCTACTGCTGATATGAATCAGATTTATTGTACTATTTCTCTCTGCTGAATTATTGAAGATAAAAGAATATTTGATCAAAGGGTTTCCCCACACATTGTGGGGTTTGTCCCTGGCTAGCCGCCACATCTTGTGTCTCTTGTCTTGGCTTGTTTTCTATCGATCGTTTAATGTTCTATCTACACTTTACTTTATGTACATGTGATTGCTAATCGGTGGAATATAATAAGAAAAAGAAGTAAACTGTTATAAGCATAGAACATACCATAACTTAACATGGTATCGGAGCTGAGGTGAAGACAAAGCCCGAGCAAGAGCAAGAGCAATCATTGAAGAGAAGATTGGCAAGGCTATCCTAAAAGAACTATGGGGTCCTCAACACTCTTTCCTACCGAAGACAAGCTCTGTGAGAAAGATGACTATCACGGATGGAAGATGTCTATCGATCTAACCCTTGAAGATCAAGGAGTGCTAGACCATGTAAGAGGCAATATTGTTGAGCCTTCATCAAATGCATCTGCTGCTACCTGGAACAAATGGAAAAATGGAGAAGTCAAATCAAAGAAGATCATCCAGGACTCTATCGACAAGCGCTTGGTGGCCTACATCTCTGATCTAGACACCTCCAAGGAAATCTACGACAGACTGGTGAGTTTATTTAAAGTTAATGATGCAAATCAAGTTTTGTTTCTTAGAAATAAGTTGAGGGAAATCAAGAAGGGTAAAGATGAAAGTATGCAAGCATACTTCTTAAGAACCACTGAGATCAAGAACGATCTCCTATCTATTGGGAAAACTATTATTGACAAAGAAATGGCACTCACAACTCTTGAAGGATTACCATCTGAATGGTATGTGTTCAGGACTACTCTTATGAACTATAATGTAATTCTTGGTTTCGAGGAATTAATGGCTAGATGAATTCAAGAAGAAACAAGGGAAGAAGTGTAAGAAATGCCCATGCCTAAAGGTCCTCCTGCTGCCTTTTCTTTTCATGCAAAGAAAAGAAATAATTCCGGGACTAAATCAAAAGGAAAGGCTCGACCTAAGGCTAGAAGAAAATGACGATGTTACATTTGCGATAAAGCAAGTCACTATGCAAGGGAGTGCCCTGATAGAAAGGACTCACTCTAGGACGATGATCAAAATCCCTCTGATGGCAATCAAAGGAATGACAAATTCAACAGCAAAGGTAAGAGGAGAGCTGGGAATCAAGGAAGAGGACTAGCATTCAAGAAGGCCAAAAATTCCAGGATGTATTAAATGCACCTGACCTCAAAAAGAACCTAGTGTCCATCTCGGGAACAGAAGACAAAGGCTACAAGGTAACCTTCAGCGGTGGCAAGGTATGTATATGGAAAAATAATGTTAAAGATGCCTTTACTCTTGGGTTTAGTGATTCATTATATCAGGTCGATGGAAGTCTGCTAGGTGTCATGTCTTATGACACATCTCTTCAATCCGAACTTTAGCATTAGAGGTTTTCCCCCCTTCATTATAAAGCTATACTCGGTGTAAGACAAATGGTGATAGGGATGCCCGAATTCTGAATAGAGAATGAAGGTGTATGTCCAGGATGTGCTGAAGGAAAGCTCAAAAGGGGACCATTCCCCTCAAGCCAAAGCAAGACCTCTGATATATTACAATTGGTTCACTCAGGCATACCTGAGGTTGGCATTAAGAGGGAGACTACTACACCACATACTCCTGAGCAGAATGGTGTGGTGGGAAGGAAGAACCGCACGATGATGGAAGCTGTCTGGGCCATGCTACATGATCAAGGACTTCTGATGTTTCTATGGGCTGAAACTACAATCACCATCGTATATGTACAAAATTGATGCCCTCATCAAACATTGGGTTCCAAGGCTCCTAAAGAAAATTTCACCGCAAGGTGAACAATCTTTCGACTTTGAGGAGCTCTCAAGAAGCCAACACCAGGGAGCCGAAAGAAAAGGATGATGAATCAATGCCTGATGTAGAAGAACCCATGGATCTGATAGATTCTCATCCACATGAGCCTTCCTCTTCTAGGAAGAGGCTTTCATGACTTAGGGGGATATTTGATGATGCTAAAGGACATGTTGCACCCTGAGGAACCTTCCGTCAAAGTAAGAAACTTAATAGGTATCAAGGATACCTGACCATCATGAGCTCGATCATACAAAATGAACCTTCGTCATTCTCAGATGCCGTCAAGCATCAAGTATGGAAGGATGCTATGACCGTAGAATATGAGTCTATTATGGAGAATGATGTCTGGGAAGTAGTTCCCAGACCCTGGACAAGACAATTGTTACTTCAAAATGGCTTTACAAGATAAAGCATGCAGCAGATGGAAGCACGGAAAAGTATAAGGCTCGTTTTGTTGCTCGAGGTTTCTCCCAAAAGGAAGGTATAGACTATGATGAGATATTTGCACCTGTTGCCAGATATATGACCATCCGCTCGATCATAGCCCTTGCCGCTTCACAAGGATGGAACCTACATCAGATGGATGTCAAGACTACATTCTTGCATGGCTCGATCAAAGAAGAGTTCTACGTGGAGCAACCCGAAGGATTTGAGATTTATGATCGAAAATCTCATGTATGCAGGTTGAAGAAAGCTCTCTATGGGCTGAAGCAAGCACCCCGAGCATGGTATGAGAGGATCGATAGCTACTTGATGAAGCTGGGATTCACTAGGAGTGAAGCCGATCCTAACCTTTACTTTAAGGTTGAAGATGAAAAGCCTCTCATACTGGTATTGTATGTGGATGACCTCTTTCTAACAGGTGCAGACCCTCTCATTCACAAATGTAAGAGGGAGCTGGCCTCTGAATTTGGAATGAAAGACCTAGGACTGATGCACTACTTCCTAGGACTTGAAGTATGGCAGAAGCCAAGGGAAATTTTCCTATCTCAAGGGAAATATGTGGTAAAGATATTGGAAAGATTTGGTATGATGGACTGCAAGCCTGTGACTACCTCGAGGATCTTAAATTTTAGAAGTTATATGGTAGTGATGTCGGACCAGATTTGGGAAATGCCTCTGAGTTTCATAAACTCATTCGCATTGATGTTCTTGGTGAACCTCCATCCGAACATATTTTTTGCAGTTAGCATTGTGAGCTCATATTTGGTTGAGCCTCACTGGATTGATGCCAAGAATCTTTTGAGATGTCTTCAAGACACAATCTCTCATGGATTAAGATACACTGCCGGAGATGTGAGACTACTTGGATATACTGATGTTGATTGGGCAGGCAGTGTGGTGGACCGTAAGATCACTTTCGAGTGTTGTTTCACCTTGGGATCTGCTTCGATATCCTGGATGAGCAGGAAGCAGAAGTCGGTGGCTTTGAGCACCGCCGAAGCAGGATATATTGTTGCTAGCATAACCTCGTGTGAGGTAGTCTAGTTGTGAAAGCTCTTCAATGAGTTGTTTGGATTTACATTGGATACCACTGTGATTCTCTATAACAACCAGAGGTGGGATTTGATTATTGAGGAATCCCGTATTCGTCGATTGCTCCAGCAGATAGACATCATCTTGGATATGGTAAGTTGATGAGCAAGGAGGCTCCATCGCATTAATATGATGTACAGGTTGATACACCTTGTCAAAGCCCCGAGGAAATATCTAATCTGTGATTTTCCCAAACGACTTGGAGTCGGTAAGAAACCCTTGTACAAGGGTCCTGCATGTTGCATACATTGAGCTCTGGGAGCTCTGAGGGCTTGCGGTTATTACTGGAGTAACATATGACCACAGGGTGACTCACCCTCCCCTGGTGGTGCACACTGGAACAAGATGATTCGCTCTCTTGTGGGACAAGATGATTTGCTCTCTTGTGGAACAAGATGATTCGCTCTCCTGTGTAGCAGGATGATTAGTTCTCCTGTGAGGTCTGTATTGATGTGTTCTCCATGGTGATTGTAGCAGGATTGATATGTTCTCCTGTGAGGCCTGGATTGATGTGTTCTCCTGTGAGGCCTGGATTGATGTGTTCTCCATGGCGGTCTGGATTGATGTGTTCTCCATGGCAATTGTAGCAGGATTGATGTGTTCTCCTGTGAGGACAGGATTGATTAGTTCTCCTATCGAGGCATCCTACCCATGCAGTCTGGGACTCATGGGAAGTACCTCTCATCTGATCAATGAGCAGGGAAATGAAGTTAGGGACCATAGTAGTACCGATGGACGCATCGTTGTAACTACCGTAATCCCTACGCTAGGATGACCTCCATTGATTTGGGATCAATGATACTGGTCTGGGACCAGTGGTAGGAGTTGTACCATACTATGACGCTGACTTCGGGTCGGTTGAGACTGGTCTGGGATTAGTGGTACATACTCTGAGACTAACTTTGAGTCAGTGGAGGATGATATTGGTCTGGGACCATTGGAGTTGTACTCACTATGATGCTGACTTTGGGTTGGTTGAGACTAGTCTGGGACCAGTGGCACATACTCTGAGACTGACTTTGAGTCAGTATGATACATCCTCGATCATTTCTTCTTCTTCATAATTCAGACAAAAGCAGAGTAGAACAGAACAATGCAAGAGCAGAGCAGAACAGACCAAAACAGTACAGATCAGTGCAGGGCAGAACAAGACAAAGCAGAACAGGCAAAATAGAGTAGAGCAGGGCAAGGGTCAGGCTGTACAAGGCAGTACATTTGATGGATGAATAGTAACGACCGATAGACAGATTGCAGATGAAGTTCTCCATGGTTGAGAGGGAGTGTTAAAATTGGCAACCAGGGAAAAACTTCATGTGGGTCATCTTATTCATGGCTAATAATATTTTTATTAGATTCCTCTCATCGAGAGGTGTAGGATTGATATAAAGATCATCCAATTCCGATAAGTATTCATGGAGATATGAATTTATTTTGATTATGGAATTATTATCAAGCCGACCTACAACTCATGTAGGCTCAGAAGCCCAACAGTTGCATCTATTCACCCACCAACGTTGTGTATAAATATAAGAGGACTTTTCCTCATTTATACTCATCTCATCACATCTCTCTCTCTCTACTGCGCAGATATGATTCTCTTCTCTACTGCACTGAAATGGGTCTCTCTCTCTCACACATGTGAAGCCGAAAGCTGTTGAATTTGAAGCTGCAACTGCAGAAGTAAAGATTGACTTGCGTGGCCTAGAAGATCTCCTCATCTGAACTGCGTTGTAGGTTCATCTGAACTGCGCTATAGGTTCATCTGAACCTCCTCTGAAAGCTACAACTTTTGGTGGTGGAATGAAGTCAATCCGACGAATGGTTTGCAAGATATCGACTGCCCTAGTTTGAAGCCGGAAACTACTGAATTTGAAGCTGCAACTGCAGAAGTAAAGATTGACTTGCGTGGCCTAGAAGATATCCTCATCTGAACTGCACTGTAGGTTCATATGAACCTCCTCTGAAAGCCGCAACTTTTGCTGGTGGAATGAAGTCAATCTGACGAACGGTTTGCAAGATATCGACTGCCCTAGTTTGAAGCCGGAAATTGCTGAAACTGAAGCTGCAACTACAGAAGCAAAGATTGACTTACGTGGCCTAGAAGATCTCCTCATCTCAACTGCGTTGTAGGTTCATCTGAACCTCCTCTGGAAGCAGAAACTTTTGGTGGTGGAATGAAGTCAATCCGACTGTCGGTTTGTGAGATATGGTCTTCCCTAGTTTGATAATGAAGCCGCTAATGCTGATGCTACTGATCTAGGGTTTGCTACTGCTAATATGAATCAGATTTATTGTACTATTTCTCTCTACTGAATTATTGAAGATAAAAGAAGATTTGATCAAAGGGTTTCCCCACACATTGTGGGGTTTGTCCCTGGCTAGCCGCCACATCTTGTGTCTCTTGTCTTGGCTTGTTTTTTGTCAATCGTTTAATGTTCTATCTGCACTTTACTTTATGTACATGTGATTGTTAATCGGTGGAATATAATAAGAAAAAGAAGTAAACTGTTATAAGCATAGAACATACCATAACTTAACAGTATAGGAATGGTGTTTGGTACAAGAATGTTCTTGCACCCATCATCTTCTATAACGATTAATAATTTCACTATTGTGCCTCCTTAGGAAAGAAAATATATAAGTTTCAAAGACAAAATAAACCATTTTAACATTTCTAGATAATGATTAAGTTCATATAACCCACAATATCAAAATTCATGAAGGAGTATAGGAATAGGTGCAAGGGTTAGGTTCCATGGGTAAAGCAGAGGGCTTGGATGGCTTAATAGGGTGAAATTGAGGTTAAAAGTAGAAAACTTTTGGTGACCAACATAACCTAAAATAGAAGTGCTAACCAACTCTCCTACAACCCATGCTACCAGGTTGACATCAATACCAATCAACAACACATCAGAAACATTGCAACACACATCAATGCCAACAATACCCCCCTTTGGCATTTATGACAACCTCGGCTGATCCAACCATCTGAACTATCCTATGAAAATGGGTCTCCATCCTCACATTCTCCCCATTTGATATCAATGGAAAAGGGATAAAAATGTCAAGTACAAACACTATATGCTCCTACCCATGCATTGGGATCCATAAAAGAAAAATAGAAACTCCACTCAATATCATATTCAAGTGATGGAAAATGAAATGCAGGACTGAAATATGAGAATAACAACAACACTCCTCCACATAACATAAAAAATATGTGCAATAAACTCCCCCTGGAAACAAGCTATGCCTGATTAACAATACACTAGAGTAGCAACATACATATCCTATCAACAACAATAATAAACTCTCTCCCAAGGTAACATTACAATAAGAAGTAACAACAATAATTGAAACACATGCTCTCTCTCCCAAATCAGTAGCAACATAATGTTTTTCATAATAGTAGTAGCAGATCAAATCACCAAGATATAAAATAAAAAACATAATGTGTCCAACTAGTAGTAGCAACTATGATCAAATGTATAGTAGCAACAACATATATCCAACCAACTCTAAAGAAACAATAGAAAATACATCCTCTCCACAATGTACTATCCAACAATAGAAAACTCATATATCAACAACAACAATGACTATATGGAAACAAAACCTCTCACTTCTATGAGAAACTATATCATCCTCTGAGAAACAAGGTCACGATAACATGACCAACCATACTCCATTGAATGCAAACATCTACATGACTGAATGTAAATTGATTTTCCAATGCCTCCTTTCCATATGCAAGAGGCTACTCCACATGGACCAATGGCTATGACTAAATGATATGTAATAGAGTATAGGGATTCACATAATTATTACATGGATAAAAAGATGAGACATGATTGTATGATGAAATTAATAATCCTATACATATGACTGAACCATGACTCACATGACTCATTATACAACACATCTCATTCATGGCTCATGACTCTATGACCAAGACCAAATGATTTACAATAATAGTATATGTATTCATGAGCACAATACAAGGCTTCATCAATAGAATATATCCACTGAATAATGACATCAAAATCTCATACATGGCTGAAATAAACTACAATGCATGCCAACTATCATGACTCACTTCAATGCATTCCTAGTACAATGTCATAACGTAAGTACATAGAGCATATGATCAGAAACATGTCATCTTCATAGCAACAAGATGATGTCAAATATATACCACATAAGAGACATGTGTTAACCTCTCCAAAACAACAACCATAAATCAATATTTCATTAGTAGTATTGCGCAACCCATAAAAATACATAGTGGCCCAACAATAGCATATATTTGTAGCATCATGAATCAACAACATATGGAAACACCATGAATCATAAATATAGCACACCAATCAGCCCAATATGTCAGCTTTCTATATAAAAGCATAGCAACAACAATAACCATCATATGTAGCATGAATTTCTGCAATATAAACTAAACTTGCAGCATAAACAAACATAATGATGTAAAGGCAACAACAATATCACATCAACAACCATACTCATAAATATATCCATCATGATCAACTTCTAGTTTTTCTACATATAAGCTACAAATCTCTAATGCATGAATGCAAGCAACTATAACCATACACCATCATCATACTAATCTCCATGGCATCAACAAATTCATAGCATCGTTAACCCAAAATGCATAATACAATCCATGCATAACTAAGTTTCAAGTTCATGCAACAACCTCATGTCAGATAAGCACATAGCATGGAACATATAGTAAACTCTTCCAAGAAACTATGATGCCATCAAAACAATCAAAATATTGGAAGCATATAAAGTGCTCCCCCTGAACATGTGCCATCACATTTTATCAAACTTCCCTCCTTGATAGATTTGTGCTCAAGCTCACATAACAAATCCTGTATCATAATATCGCCACAACATCTTTGGAAAACACAACATTAGTAGCTAAAATAAAATCCATCATCATGAAATCATAAGCATCATCAACATCACATCCTAACTGTATGCATCAAAACAACTCGTCAACAGATAAATCTGTTTACACACACTTCAATAGATATGGCAACACCATCAATGATTCTACATGCAAAATCAAGATGCACCATAGCTCCCTGTGAGGCCTTGTGAACCTCAATTTTTTCTTGTTGGTCCTTGCTACTCCTTCCTCTAAAATTTGAGTGATTTCTTTCTTGCATGCAAAGATTTTCCTGTTCTCATAGTTGGCCTATTTTGCATATTCTTCATTTTTTGATTAGGTGGCCTTAAGTGTCTTGGAGTCTTGCAATCATTTGCCATATGACCAATATTACCACATATGTAGCATCTAAGATAACCAAGAAATGGAGGAAAATATTCGAATCCCTTGATCTTCTTTTTACTCTTTGTTGCATGCAACTTGAATTCAAAAGCCTTGTGCCAAAATCATTTCATGAGTAGAAATAACCATAAAAATGAGCATTATACCTGATTTTGGTTGAACTCCATGAGGCGGGTTGTCCTCCTTGCTGATTTTATTAATGGGATATTCTATACCATTGTTTCTCTTGATGCAGGTAGTTACAATTTGGCACAATATCTCCTAGCTCCTGGCAATTGAAGCATCTCACAAATGAAAAAGATATCAATTTTTTTTCTTGGTATGACCTTGGGATTATCTTCCTTGAGCTCGATATTTGATTATTGATTGTGTTGATGACTCTCCTTCTTATTATTTTTTCTGTTTTTATCATATTTTATACTTGTGGTTGCAACTAAACTAGTTTCTCCTTTATGCACATTGCAATTTGATTTGCAAGATGAGGAAACTTGGTTATTCTTAAACTGAATGGTTTTCTTCTCCAAATCATTTCTTAGTGAAACCACTTATGCTTCCAATCTCTCACATTCCTACTCCTTTTATATATATTTCTTATTCATTTCATATTCTATCTCATTTGTCTCCTCTAGCTGAATTTTCAATCCATTGATTTCTTCTCTTAGCCCATTTTCCTTCTCATCGGAAATCTGCAAAAGTATTTTCTGATGTTTACATGTAGTGGTTAGTTTTTCTATGTTAGAAAGTAATTATTTTATTAAAAGAATTATTGATTCATATTCATCATTATCAAGACCAATATCCATCGCATCTCAACTATGTATCTCAATAGAATCATTATTATCATAATTAAAAAATTCTTTAAAAATATGACCTCGTGACACAACCATTTTGGCTAAGATTTCTGAATTTACTACTTCATTTGCAATGGAATGAATATTTTATTTCATCAAACCCTTTGTCTTTTGAGACATCCTCTTCTTCCTTCGGGCCATGATCCACAATATACTCTCCAAGCGGTCAAGCTACACTTAGTATCACTGGCTGTGATACTAATTGTTGGAAACTAGATCACTACTAAGATGGGTGGGTGAATCAATAGTGATGACCTTCGTATCAATTTTAAATATTTTTTCCGGACTATCAATTTGAAACACTCATACACAATATTAATTTATCAAAACATGAAAGCACTAATAGACTCAAATCATAATAACCATGAGAAACATCAGCACAAGCATGCACACATAAGAACACAAGTATTTCTAGTGGAAACCCTTTCAGGAGAAAACCACACTATTGTTGTTGCACTACTCAATTATTTTATTATTCTGCTGAAAAAATTGTACATGAAATAGATCACTACCCTAATCTGGAAGACTCAAGTTCCTTCAGAGTATGTTGGCACGTATCAGACATGAAATTTGTTTCCCTCATGGATCTACGGAAATATATCCACTAGAAGCTCCCACTACCAATGATCCTCGCCCAACTACCATTGGAATAACCAACTCCTATTGGATGGAGAAAATTTTTCATTCTACTGAATCTATCGAGTCATTATTTATTCGGAAGCATCCACGCCTTCAATTCCTCCTTGCAAACCACATTTCACAATATTTGATATTGGGTTCTTAATATCCTCAACATGAGCAACCCAACAACACCATTGTTTTGCAAAGAAAATATGAACAAAAAAATATCACCTAGAGGAGGGAAATTATTCAGTTCTTCTCACACCAAAACACTACTCTCAAACACGCCACAAGCTATCAATTTTCTTCCACAAATAACACATAAATTTTGAAACTTCTTCTCAACTATATCTCTGATTCATGCATACAATACTATGATAAAACATTGCAAAAATATGTGAGAAACTGATGCAATATCTACTCACACTCTCAATGGAACTAACCAAATAGACTCATAGCCTTCCTCTATTTATCATTTCTCTCTGATGATTAACTCATTAAACTACATGTTATGGACCATTCAAACAATTATTTTCACGCAACTGAATTTGTTTGGATCCAGCTCCTTGACTTGATCAACTTCCACTCTCTCCAATAAATGATGGATATTTTGAAGTTTAACCATCTTCTAGAAGTTCCTCGACATTTTTCGACCTTTACATGGAAAATCCTGAAAAAAACCACCATAAAAACAAATAAAATACTTGATATGCATGAGTAATATGGAGAAAAACACTTCCAAGATGTATATGCAAGTTTCCTTCACAATATCTGTGTATATACTTGAGTTTCCTTCATAAAGTTAGTGTATACCCTCAAAAATCCAAGTTTCCAAATTGTTTTGGCCACCATTCGGAGCATAGTTTCAGGAGGGTGTGAAGGAAACCATGAAAAATCTCTAGCACCTGTAAAACTACTCAAGCATCCTCCAACACTTTTAGATCCTCTCCAAACCCTATGTATCATATCAACAACAATAAGACCTAATCTAGGAGATGGAGACCTAATCAACAAATCTCCTCAACTCTAATCAACATGATCAAGAAGATAATCGCATCTCCAATACAACTCCTCCTCTACACAATTGATCATCATGGGAAGGCCTCCAAACTAGTGTAACGTACCACCATCCAACTCCATGCAAAAATCATGACCATGAGTAACATGACATCCTCTACTCACACTCTGTATGCAACACTTGCAAATCACATCTACATCTCCATGCTAGTAGACATGCCAAAACCAATGCAACACATCAACCATGTACAAGCCACCTGTAATCAAACATACAAGTGCTAATCAACTCTCTTGCAACCCATGCTACTAGTTTGACATTAATTCCAACCAACAGCACATCTCAAACATTGCAACACAAATCAATGCCAACATTGACTTTCTAACAAGTCCCAAAACTTTCAAGGATTGTAAAATCACATTCTGAAGATTGAATTAGATCATGCATGGTATGAGGATAGTTGCTTTCACTTATTTCAATGAGGCCACTACTAACTGGATGATAACCATCTCTATCACTAATTTGATCGGATTTTACAACTTCAACAACCAGATTACTCAAGTCAAAAGATTCTTCTGATCACAATATAGAGATGTATGAATCGGAGAAATTTCATGAGAAATATTTGAAGAGTTGTCTTCATTCAAAACAAGAGATGATATGGGAGGTAAAGGATACTCAATGATCTAATTATTTTCTCTTTCATCATGGAAAACCTCACTACCTTGTGGCAATTGAGAAGTGAAATCATCAGATGAAGAACTTGAAGAGCATGGAGTATCTTCATCGCATGTAGATGCATTATGGATAGTAGAGAACAAGGGATAGGGAGGTGAAAAGGAATAAGTGTTCATAAGAAAATATTCTTTCATCAAAATAGATTTGAAATCTAAATATTTTGAAACAAAGTATTTTCGAGAAACTGACCATTCATCATCATATATATCTACAGTTTCATACTGATCAGGATGATTGTTTCCCATGACTTTAGATTGATTAGGAGAATTTATTATATCTGATTGACAACCAAGATTACTATATTCATTATCGGCCAAGGATGAGGAAATACTATCTTCATGCAGAGGATTTTGAAAAAGAGAAGAAAATTTGAAAGAATCCTCACCTTCCTACTCCTCCACCTGTGAAGTGTGACTACCTTGTATCTGATCACAATTTTAACCAACAACTTGAAAGTCAAAAGAGTGTGAAGAGCTAGTTGGTGGAGAAAATTGATAAAGTGGATCATGATACAAAGAATCATGGTATTTAGATGATAGAGGATGCCATGAATTTGAATAAGATCCAAGACTAGAGTTATGAGTGTCAATACCATCACGAAGAATGGAAATATTATTCTTCACCATAGGCTTTATGAACCACTCCAATATTTCCTCCATGGGATCTTAATCATGAAAAGAGGAAGGAGGTACCCACATCGAACTTGAAAAAGGAGGAGGACAAGGAACAAAAGGAATAATAGGTCCCTCCTATGAAATTAGGGTTGTGTTAGGAGGTGGGAAGAAAAAAGTCAAGTGGCATGGATTCACTGTGCAAAGATATATGAAACAAACACTCAAGATTTTTCTTGAAGAAATCCCAATCCATGTCTTCTTCAGGAAACTCATAACATAAGTGAAGGAATCTATTAAAAAAATCATCAATTGTTTCATTATTTTCCATTCTAAGTTGATTGATTCTTTTATAAACATCTTGGTAATTATGCCTATAAAAGGCTTGATGAGGTGTTCAAGATAATGAATGGAAGCAGGTGGTAGAGTGTGACACCATCGGCTGAATCAAATTTCAAGGGTGAGGTAGAAGAGAATACAAGCCACATATTCATAATCAATTTCATAATATTCACAAAAATTAAGGAAAAGAGATGCATGCTTGAAAATGGATGTATCACCCTCACCATCAAACTTGAATTGAGACAAGTCATGGAGAGACTCATTGGGGATTGAAATTTCACCAGGGGACAGGTTATAAAAATACCCCAGGAGTATAATTTGAGGATGAGCCATTTCAGATAAGAGGTTCAAAACAAACTCAATGGGAACAACTTGTCTTTTTTCCCTCCTTCTAGCGCCATTTTTTTAACGGTGCTGGAAATACATCAACCAAGGGGGTCTCCCCAATGTGATGTCCCAATTAGACCTCACACCATTTCGAGTAGGAGCCTCATATGGAGTATTGGCCCAGATATCATGTATCCTTGTAGATTTTCCTTGGCTACAAAGTTCAACACAAGAGAGTAATACACAGGTATTCTCAGATCAACAAGTGAGTATGCCTTGTGAAATGTTTAGCTGCAGAAAGTATCAAGGTCCTTCTACCAAAAGGGAAGTGAAAATTGGCCCCTTTAAAGAAAAGTAATAATACTAATCTAGAAAAGGAAGATGAGCATATACATATGAATGAAACCATTGATCAACAAGAAAAATAGTTCACATGGAAGCAACGATTATCAAAGAAAATACAACACGCCTTCAAAAAGGTAAGTACCAAAGCTACTGAAATAGTCCAATTTCCTTAGTGCAAATGAAAAAAACATACATCACAAACATTCAAAGAATAGTTTTACAATATTCACAACATATGCAGGAAAGCGTGTTGGCTCAATGAGCTTCTGAATTAAGTAAAAGTTCCAAGATACATCAAGATAGTGAACACCACTAGCTCCAATAGTGGTGCATTAGAGTAGGTACTCACTCCTCCAAAACAATTATCTTCCTCTCTGATGCCTCGTAGGAGGAGACAAGGTGAAAAAGTCCTCTTGCATGTACATTGAGGGTGTATATAAAAAAACGGGGTGATCATTCACCTCCCTTATGACTCTTGGACTACCCTCATAATTATTTGACTTCTTTAAGACCTTTTGACTTCCCACATGACTTTTCACATTACATGGATGACTCTTGGACTTCCACTGTACATTGCATTTCTCTAATATTGAACTTACATAATCCACAAAATGATGTGGCACATGATGACTCATGACATGGAATGACATGACACTGATGACATGGACTGTATGATGACATGGCAATGTCCAGTCACCTGTTGTTGCTAGTTTTTGTCTTCTTGAAATATGGTGCATTCTCTTCTTCTTCCTCCTCCTCATGACTTGGAGATAAGGAGTCTTCAATGTGATATTGATATTTCATCTTCTTTTGTAATGTTGTGTTCCTTCGTACCTTTTCCCATTATTCTCCTTAGTGCATCACTACCAAAGGTGAAATTTCAATATATTTTTTTTCATTTAGAGATGAGATCTTGTTCTTATCTCCGGTCATATGCCTAGAGAAACCACTCTCAACATAACAATGGCTATTTTACTTTTGATCATATAGAACAAGGCCACATTACTGATTTTCTTCTCTTCCTTTTTTCTTTTCCATTACATGGATTTCTCTGTCCTATGCTTACCCTGAGATTGTGGTATGAACTTTCTAAATTAATGTTCATAAGACTTATGTCCAAAATTGTGGCAATAGTAGCATTCAGTGACAGCTAAAAGTGAGGAAAATGGATTGTTGTTCTTGCATTCACAAATATGTTGTTGACATAATTTCCTTTATAATTTTTTATTTCATTCCTTTTGATATATGCTCTATAGTTCACTACTTTGTCACCAAAGATTTTGCACAAATAACACTAACAATTGAATAAATCATTTAGGCAAACCCAAGGATGGTGTGAAGATCTACCCATGATTTTTTGCATGGTTTTGGGCATGATGGTTTTTCCCAGGAAATTTTGTAGATATGATCAAAGGAATTACGGTTATGCTCTAATCTACGGTTAATGGATTGGGGTTTATGAATGATTTGCCATGTATATAATGTATAGTAAAATTGAAAGGAATATAATGAAAATTCAATCTAGTTTTCCCAGTTTTGGGTTCTTGGAGAAAATAAGAGTGTATATTTTTTATTTTCTCGTCACTGTATATTTATTTTTAAGAATTCATTTGCAAATAATTTTGGTACAGGGTTAAAACCTACAATATTTTTATGACATCTCATACCCAACAACACATATAAGCAATTCCCACATCATAAATTAGTAGATTGAATTGGTGGGATATGTGTTTTAGGTGGAGATATGCTAACGCAACAACCTATAATAAGGATGGGTTTAATAATCTATTAAGTTGTGCTACATTTTTGGATGGTTGTGACATTATTGTGATAAAAAAAATCACTAGCGAGTTTGGCTTGATAATCTAACAAAAACATGAGGTGTCACTATATGCTTTAACGAGCAAGGCTCCCTTTTATCATTAATTTCTAATACCCATTCCAGAAGTGTGGGAAAACATAGGATTTCAACATTTATTTGCATAAATGTTTGGACATCAGGGTTTCTTTTCGTTTATGTGTCAAATCTTCCATAAAATGTTCACTTACAGATGACATTCACTACAACAAAATAGATTCCACTGGAAACTAAGCTACCTCATCAAGGAATTTTGATCTATTTAAGTATTAATTTTTTTACATATAATTGCAAGTCAACTAGTTAGGCATAACTAGAATCTCTACAACATTCACTGATCTTAAAGTTTTGGAATTACCTGTGACGAATTACACCAATAACACCACTAGTACCAAAGCGAGTTATTTGACCTTCAATTTAAATATCCATGTGCCATTTCCAATGTCATAACTGTCATGTCAAAGAGGAATGAAGTTTTATTTCCAATAGATGGGTGTGTGCTACAATATTTAGTACAATAAATGGTCTTATTTTTCCATGAAATGCTCAGTTGAATAGTATTTTTTATCAATTTGAGTTAATAAATGGAACAACATTGTGGAGATTCCACAGGAAATTCTCTTCTTCATTGTCATTTATGGAACAATTAGAAATAAGATCCTATGATGGAGCATTAGTAAAACTCATTTGGATTTCAAATTGATGTATTGTAGGGGAGGACAAAATATTTTATTAAAAAAAACATTGTATAAAAATAGTTTTTTTTTTTTTTTTTGGTGGCTCTTCTCATAAACCTGCCCTGGAATATGAAGAACGGAGTATAAGGACCAATTGTGTGCTCTTGTGTACACTACCACATATTTTATTGAAGGTCATCAAGTCAAGTGAGTCATTCATTGTCATAAAAATTCAAGTCATTGTAAAAAAAAAATTGGGAGCATGATTAGTTGTACCCAGCACCCTAAAGTGACATAAAATCAAAGTGAGAGAGTATAAGCAGGCTTGTCAAATGAAAAATAGCAAAAGGAGGAAAACATCTACTAATTGTATCTCAAGAAAAAAATATTTGCAAGAGGGAAACTATGAATTGCATAGTAAAAATAAAGTACTTGAGCGTAAATTACAACAAAATCAAACCATAATTGATCAAATGGAATACACCCTAGCATCTACAAAAGATATTAAAAAAGAAATAAATATGAATGACTAATTACTTGATGCACTTCAGTTTAAACTAAGAGACTAGGAGGGTCATATTGATGATATTATTGATGTAACATATACAGTGAAGGTCAATGTAATTTTTTATATAGAGGATCTAATATAAAAGGTTTATGCATCTTGTTGTTAGCACCAAATTTTGTATCTTTCCTAAAGGTTCACAGGTTATGATGTTCAGTTAATTGTGCAAGGGGTGTAAGGGCCTATCAAAACAAATTAGTGGAAATTTTAATATAAGATTAGGAACATTTCTAAACAACTTATTCCACCTAATCTTAATCATTCCCTAAGTTATTTCAATGAAAGCATCCTATTGCAATCCTACAGCTGGCACTACAAAAATATTTCGTATCGCTCACAGAAAAAATTAAACATATGTTTTTAAGTTTTTATCCATATCATTTCAAATCCCTAAGTGGGTTTTCATGAATTTTTATCCCTTTTTATCTTTTATATGATATTTTGCAGCATTTGGAGGCCCAAGAAAGAAGTTTAAAATTAAACCCTAAAATGCATAGTTTACCCTAAATGATAATTTCCAGCATTTCTAGAATATCATTTGCAGTGCGCAAGAAGGTTGTAGAACGGTTTACAACATCTGACTAGCAAGATTGAAGGTATTAGCAGTTCAAAGCATTTGCAATATCAAAAAATCAAGCCATGTAAAACAATTTGAGTCGGACAGATTGTGGCTTGAGGTTTATCCATAAATGTTCCAAAATGCAAGCTAGGAATCAATATTTCATCATTTCAATAGATATAACCTGAGTTGGTGTCATGATTTTATGCATTCTTTTGATGGAAACACAACACCAATAAGAACCTTTCAATTTCCAGCCACCGAAGAATCCATTGCATAGGCCACAGGTTTTCCTACTAAGGGAGAAACATGGTTTAGAAAGAAAAATCTACAAAACGTGGACCTAAACATCTTCTTGAAGGAGGACTTTCAACACCAAGACTCGAATGTAGGAGTCCCCAAAACATGTTGAAGCCTAAATGGTCTAGTACTTTAAGGACTTTGCAACACCTCTTTACCTGTGAAGGCAGGTACTCTAAATCTTATTTGTATCATATGAGGTCTTTGTGTCATTTAGTAGGTTTCAATAAAATGAATTTTCCTTATTTCCCTCATCAAATTCTGTTGAAAATGTCTACCAAAGCTAGAAATAGAACTAATTTGTTACCTCATGAAATATGTCATAATGGATTGATGAATAGACTATACAGTCATGAGTTGAACAAGAAGGTGGAACAACTGAGACAAAGAAATGTGAGAAATCCTACACCTAAGAGGAAAAAAAGAGGTCAAACTAAAATTTCTGTCAAAACCCTAGCTCAGGAAACAGAGGGAAAACCTAGTCATATCCCTATTGAAGAAAATACAAAAAACATTGTAAAGGAATTAGAGGTGAGGGTTTATGAGAGGAGCCAAAGCATAAAGTAGCAAAAAAGTGAAAAAGGAAAATATAGTATGGAAGTAGGGGATGAAGACACAAAAATTGAGCCTAGGTTTACTGTAGGAAACCTCACACTCCTCCTACAAATAAATTAAGACTAATATTAAAGGAAAAGCTCAACCCTAAGCTGAAGGAGGTGGTGATTGTTGATGAAGAAGACAAAATTGTCAAGGTTTCAAAAATAAGAAAGAATGCTATCAAATAGAGGAAAGCAGAGTATGTAGACAGAAAAGGGAAAGGAAATCTAAAAGATAGCAAAACCATACAGAAAGGTAACATAAGGGTAAAAAGAATCCAGGAAAAGTTAAACATCCTTGCTCAGGATGTGGAATCTATGAAAGAATGATAATCTTACCTCGTTGGCAGAGAAATATCTAGAACCCTAATTTTGTTGAAAAAACACTAGTTTTACATCAACATTTGGTATGCTTCATTTTATCTTTTCAATAGTCAATTTATATTTAGTTTATCATGGAAACATGTCATAAATTTTTTTGAATGAAGAGGAGCAGAGAATATGAGTCAACACATGAGAAAATGGCCTTAAAAGGTGTAATCAGTTACACTTGAAAGTTACATAGCTTTAGAAAATTTCATAGGTTAATGTATCATTTTTTCTACAAGAGAGGAGTGTGATTTATAGTTCCAGATATGAAGCCTACAAAGGTGTGATCAATTCTAGATCCTACGTTACAGTTATGACTTGTCCTTTTGCTAGAAGAATAGAAAAGAATGTGTATAACAGGGTCACAAGAGATTTTGACCAATGTTATGTGTCAAAAAGAGATCCGAATATCTGAAGGATAGAATTTTAATTACATTTTGCAAAGCAAACTATTTAATATTGTAAATATTTTACAATGATGTTACCATACTTTGTGGATCTTAAATTTTATGTATTTTTCCTATATAATACATGAGGAATAAGGAAAAAATGTTGGACTATAAAACAAAGTAGTCTCCTTTTATTATGTGTGATCAAATTATTTATATTTTCAAGTGCCAAGAGGACTAGGATATTATGTTCATGATACAAAGATTCCTGTAATGGTATGCTTAGTCATTTTTTCTTCTGTGATAGTTTATTTTCTATGTGACATCATTTATCTGTTATATTTTGATGTTTAAATGGGATTATGTGACAAAATTCATCAATTAATTCTCCATTTCATATGGTTTAGACATATTCACTCTTTCTCCTAAAACTTGCAGGACTCATGTTTCAAGCCCTGCTATAGTGGGTTGTTTTCTCCTTCTACTACCATTCATACGATGTTTGATATGCCTACAGTTTTCCATCTATCCCACCTCTATCCCTCTTGATTCATACAGTCATGATATTGGTATCTACATCTAAAAACTCTATTTTTTGACTCCATTTCCCAATGGATTAATTGCTTCATCCCAACCAAACCCTATTTCAGCACAACCCTACTGAAGATATGGCCATTGTTTGAAGACATAGCAAGTTGCTAAGCTTAGTGATTAGATTATCAAAGAGATCCCTCTCTAGATTGAAGGGGCTAGCCTTCAATCTACAAGATTGGTTTGAAAAGGTTACATTAGGAAACTTTATGTTACAACCAATAAACTTTCTGAGTGCTAACACTTGTCATACAAATAAATTCATCTAGAAAACTATTGGAAACTATGAAATTACTAAGGGGGTGAATCAATAACTATGCATTTTAGTAGTGACCAATTTCAAATTATTTTAACAACCTTCCAACCTTTTATTTGATAATTAGAAGAGTTATAGAGGTGTTCAACAATTAATTGTGAATTCAAAAGAAAACACACAAGCAACATATGTAACACATGTATACACTAGATGTAAGTGGAAACCCATAAAGGGGGAAAGCCATGAATTTTACATTAAATTTTTTAGGATTCTACCTATAAGAGGGTTCAACCTCACCTTTATTCTACAAGCTACAATTTGTTTTAAGCACTGACTCCCTCTTTTTACAGGCTCCAACTTGTTATTTTCTAGGCTACTACCTGAAAGGAGGTGCCAATTCCCTGATAAAATACAAAATTAACTTTTTGATTTGCTTGGTATTTGAATTCAAAGTTCTTCCTTTCCTTTTCCCATACAATAACTCCATTTGAAAAACATCAGGTTCCTACGATCATTCCATTTTTACAACAAACATACAAGATGTTTAATCTGTGCAGCAATGGGAACTAACACATCAATGCCTTGCCCACTACCATTTGAAAGTACAGCTCCAGAAACAACTCTCATTGAGGCAATGTCATATGTTCTTATAATTTTCATATAATGCCTCTTATATAAATTCTCTTTAGCTTCACTAGCCAATCCACATGGGGTGGTATCGCCTTGGAAACAATAATTCTTAATTATCTTAGAGAAATTAGCTTCAAAAAAAAAAGTGTAGCAGGAGGTGGAAAATGAGGCCCACTTATTAACAACCTTGTACATTTAGGTTATCCTTATTTGTTGCAATATTTCTAGCACAATCAAAACACTACATGAGTACTTGACCAACCTTTTAGCACATCCTCTTACATAGTGGTTTCCATCACTCTGAAATGGTATGAGGAATGTTAACTATGATATGTGACTTATGCATATCATCTACACAACTCAATTCTAAAAATATGGTCATACTATAGCAAATATTTTGTTGAATTGCTCCTCAGCAAAAACTTACATTATTATAGAATTTGTCAACCTCTGAGCTTAGTTAAAATCAAATATCCCCAGTTTGATGTTCTCAGTGCTCATCAATTGCCTTGTAGTTGAGGAAGCTTCTTCTTGAATTGATTTGATAAAAGTTGTAACACTTTCCAACCAAGGGAAATTGTCTTATGAGATCATTCTTATAAAATTGCACAATCCCCTATTTGGTTACCTATTATTTTCACTACATAACTATGCCTTCTTCCACTGTTGTGCCATAATGAAGAAAAATTCTACATAAAATGATGTGATGGAATCCTCTTCATATTCATCAAGCATGGATGGATTATAGATATTCAAGAAAAGGTATAGACTGTTTTGAAATATAAAATATGAAAGATTCAAAATAATTGAATCATTCAGCATTTGCGGGAACTCAAATTGGTTTATTTTTCCACCGAATGACCCATTAAGGAATGGATCATACATTTCAGTAAAATAACCCCCATTAGAATTGGATAATTTTACTCTCCTTTCTATAACATTTTCACCGAGAGATCCATGGATTAGAGCTTTCATTTTTTTTGTTGAAAGGATGATGGATGAAAATTTGTCCCTGATTTAGGTCGTGTGCTAGCAGATGATGTATATATAAATAAGAGATGCATTGCCATGTGCAATCAAGATATTGGAGTTGGACTTGCCAATTGATTAATAAACCTTTGAACACAACCAATATATATACGAACCCCCTTTAATTGCATAAAATATATGATAATATATCATGGAAATTGACCTTGAAATTTCAATTGGTAGATTCCATTATTATTTCAATGTTTTTGTCGAGAGAATGGATTGATTCAATTTGAAATATATTTCCATTCGTCCATATTTCCAGGAAAATGACTTCTCGTATTTAATTTCCGCTCCCATAGGAATGAATACTATAATTTTCATCGCAAACAGGCATATACAGGCTTCATACAACATTCACCAGCTTCCAAAACACTTTCTTGAGAAATGTGGGGATAGCACTATTGATCTTTTCGAGGGGTCTATAGATGAATTCTAATGCATGATTGCAAATCTGACTTGAATGCCTTTCCTCAAATCTGTTGGATTATTCTCTATGGAATATGGACCATATCAAAAAGCTTTATGCTTTCTCTCCTTCTTCTTTAAGATCTGCTTCTGAAGATACATTAATGATTTGTCTCCTACATGTGATGAATGGTCTCATGCCACCAAAGTGCTTGAGTGTAATAATGAAGATTCCACATAGCTTTGAATTGTCTATTTCTAAAGAATTGTAATTGGAAATAAAAGTTGATAAATGAAATATTCAACCCAAATATTTCAAATTTATTGAAGACAATAAGGTTTTTTGTAAAGGTGTTTATAGAGTTGTTACACTTGGTACATAGAAGGAAAAATCAATTGAGCCATAGATTTTACAACAAGTGTGGTCCCCCATGTGCTAGTGCTCAAAGCAGAGCATGATAGCAATAAAAAGGAATTGTTACCCACAATTGTGCCTTCAGAAAAATTGGGGTACATAGGAGGGCTATCCTAGTAAATAAAAAATAATGATTCTAGTTAGGATTTTGCAAACAAGGGGTACCAGTGATAGTGTTTGCAAAAATGATCAGTTAAAAAAAGAATACAACTCTTTCACACTCCATAACTATGGTGTTGAAGGTATGGGGAATTCCTTGAGGATGTTTGATACTCATTTCCTTGTTTATGTAACTTAGTAACAACTACAAGAAATGATAAACATGTTGTAATCATGAGAGCCATTAAGGGATTGATATTCAGGTCAGAAATTTTTCATTAATATGTTGTTTTAAAACCCATGGAATTGGTTTATATGAGATTTGTATCTACTACCAAAAACACTACCATCAAACTTGACTATCTCATAAATAAATGTTTTCCTCCATTTGATTGTCGCTAAAGTGCCTTGATTTCTTGATCCCTATCAGATGGAGCATTGTCTCAACCAAGAAATTCAATGAAACTATATAGCCTTCTTCAAGAGGAGTTCCACTATACAAAATTAAGTTCCAGTTCAGGACCCATTGTCAAATTCCAAGCTTACTTCTTACATACACCTTTGACATCAATTCTAAAATCACCAACAATCTCCCCCTTCAACGTTGATGGCAACTATCAACAATGTTTGTTTATTACCTCCCCCCTTTGACATCAACGGGAAGGGGTCGATTTCTATTGAAATAGTTTGTTACACATTCAAGGCCACTGTTATACATTTATGTATGTGATTTGGATATTCTTAGACTATGTGAATTCTCTCAGATCTAGCATCCGTAGGTCTAGCATTATTTCTCTCAGGTCCAAGATTCTCTGTTATGGCATTCACATACATCGTTGTGGCTATTATAATTTTGTAAATATTATGGTATCCATGTAATTCATACCACAGGTCACACATACCATAGGTCAAGATATGTAACAAATACCACAAGTGACTTGGCTAACTATGTAATCATATATCATAGGTCTGTAATCTATCGCAAGTCCACAGTATACTGATAGGTAACGCATACCTCAATTTTACTTCAGGCTATGTAACAAAAAACATTGTAAGATTGTAAGAGTATGTAACATATATCATAAATATGTTGATCTAAGATATTGTGTTATTGGAGCAAGGGACATACTAGGTGTCATTAATTATATTACAGAGGTTATGAGGAACAGAACATTGTTGAAGATATTGATAAATGTTTTGCTACAGTTGGCCATATCATTGTTGAGCATAATACAATGAGGATATTTTTCCTAAGGTTTGTTGAATTGTTGAGTGTCCTACGATTAGGGTTTAGATTGATATGTTGCTACTACATTAGAGTAGTAGGTAATTTTTGAATAAGCATGTATGTTTCTCCTAGGGTATAAATAATTGAGCTCTTATGAGGAAAGACTCCACAAAGGTATAAATTGATTGGTATGTTGCAACATGTGTTGAGGCAGTAGTGGCAGTGACAATAGTATTGTGAGACTATTATGACATTTGAACATAAGCGAAGATAGTACAGTGGTAGTACGTGGTAGTGACAACAATGACACTAGGGTTTAACAACTTGAGGTGCATGTTGAGCATAGAAACCAATGTGATCTACGTTATTTATTTCATATTCTATCTTCAAGATGGCAGGTCAGTGCTAAGGAAGGTTGGAGCATCCTTTCAGTCAAAGTTGATAAAACCATGGCATTGGAGCATCCTTCCAGCTGGAGCTAGTAAATTGGGGCATTGGAGCATCCTTCTAGTTGGAGTTGGTAAATCAAGGTGTTGGAACGTTCCAGATGCATCTGGTAAATCAAGGTGTTGGAGCATCCTTCCAGTTAAAGTTGGTAAATTAGAGCGTTGGATCATCCTTTTAGTTGGAGTTGATAAATCAATGGGTTGGATCCTTCTTCCAATAGTGTTACTGGAGAACCTTGGAAGTTTGAGGTTCCCGTTGATGTAATATTTAAAGACTTATATTAGAATTCATTCTATGGTTTTTCTCCTGGAAGGGTTTCCACCTAAAAATATCTTCTGCATTGTCTTTGATGTTGTGAATTATTGAATGGTGTTATTAATTGTTCATGTGATGTGATGATAATTTATGTTTTGATCTGATCCTAATGTAATTTAATGCTCTGAAGATTAAAATTATCTAATTGAAGTGAAATATTGATTCACCCCCCTCTCAGTATTTCCAACAATAAATTCCTAGAAATGGAATGAAGAAGTGAAGAAACTACATCAGTCATACCGCCTAATCAAAAGAAAGGTAAAGACACAAGAGTCAAAGACGATACTCTCCACACCTAGAAGTTTGGGAACATGATAAAAGAAACTTCCATTCATCTAACATGGGGAGAGTAAATTAATGAATTGAAGATGTTTAGTGATCATCCAAAAACCACCACATTATTCTAAACAGGCAGGTTAGTGGTAAACCATAAACCACCATTTTTCATGGAATATGGATAGTGGCCAACCTAAAAAGAATCCAAAGCCATATCTTGGATCTTTTTCATAATGAACTATTGAAAATATCCTCACCTTTCACATGATAGGGGGGATGATTCAATGGAAAATTTTAGACATAAAAGTTGTTCACATCCATATATTCAGATATTCACTGTTTTTTCTAGAAAATCTTCATCAAATCTCAGTTCAGTGATTTCATATTGAAGATGACAAAATTTATTGGTATAGGTGTAAATAAATATTCAAACTTGTGATTGAGGGGGGAGGGGGGGGGGGTGTTAGATTGTCAATCCCTATACAATCACAAATTCCAAGACTGAGAATTCTAATCCTTATAATTATGAGGTGTTATCATGATCCACTAATGAATTTTCAGTGAGATTTAGAAGATTTAGAAGGTCAAATGATGTATTATAGATTCATATTCTCGGATCAATACAAAGAAATACAAGGGTTGAATTTTTTTCCTCCACTTTTCTTGTCTTATCTCACTCATGCCAATTATTAACACTAGTTTTCTAATCTAATCATTGGCCATGCCTTTTTAAGGGCTCTTAGGAAAGTATTCAAAAAAAAAATTAGAGTTTCTCCATTTTGGATCATTGACCACAACAAGCCATAGGCCATGTACAACACATAAAATTATGTGAAGAAAAGAGCATTCCATTACAAATATTGAAGAGCAGAAATATTACAATTTTAAATCACCAAACATCAACAAATAAACCATAGTGTTATCACTATTATTGTTATGAGCACACATAAAAGACAACAAAATTTGTTAAGGGTCATCATATCATTGTTAATTACTACCACTAATGCTTCCAGTAATTTCAAAATCATGTCAACAGTCAACGAAATCTTATCCATACAACTCATTAATTTCAATACGATTAATTAAATTCCACACTTGTCCAATTATCATGTCCATCTGACCACGAATGCTAAATTGTATGACATCTACTACCACCACTACCCTTCTACCCCACAATCCTTTGCTACTTATTTGTCAAAATTTTGATCTTATGTGTAGATGCACGCACCATATAAAGATTGTATGACAACATAAACACTATACACCCACCCTACACCTTAATCAATTTAGAGTATGAAATCACTAGTTTAAGATAAATTATTAGCCACCATATGGTTTGCTTCAACCACCATAAAATTGTCAATTTTCTCTACAACCACCTTCTCACAACCATATGCACACATCATATGGAATTCATAACAAAATATTCACCCTCCACCACCCTTCACTATTACAACTTGTACAATTATTTTTGCTAGAACATACCATACCATATATACCTGTTGGTGTATTGATTTTCTATTTTTTCAATCAATACAATTCAATATGATTATCGGCATGTTGTTGCACACATACTTTTTTATATACCATAAATAAATAAATTTGATGCGTATAGTAATCAATATTTTAGTCCATAGAACAATGAATTTTGTTTTCATTCAATTGGATCAGATCCATCTATACAATCACAACTACATCAATCACTTTTGGGTCAAGTATACGAAAGTAGGAAAAAAATTATAAAATTATATGTAAAACAGATTATATAGATATTTATGGAAAATAAAGTATTATTTTATAAAGATAATTATATAAAGTATTAAATGGATTAATTTAAGGTTAAAAAAAAACTTAATCTCAACTCATAAGTGAAAGTGAAAATGGATATAATTATATTATAGTGATGCTATTGTGTTATGTATGCTTAAGTGAAGTGAGTTTGAGAATAAGTGAAATTGTGAATTATAAATTCCAGTTATAAGTCAAGATTTGAATTAAATATCCTTTCTATGAAACAAAATTTAAGTGTCCTTCACTTCTTGAAAATTACAAACATTGTTGTCTGATAAAGTATTATTATATAAAGATAATTATATAAAGTATAAAAAGGATTAATTTAAGGTTAAAAAAAATACTTAATCTCAATTTAGAAGCAAAAAATGGATATAATTATATTATATTGATACTCTTTTGTTCTGTATGCTTAAGTGAAGTGAGTTTGAGAATAAGTGAAATTGTGAATTATAAATTCCAGTTATAACCCAACATTTGGATTAAATATCCTTTCTATGAAACAAACTTTAAGTCTCCTTTACTTCTTGAAAACTACAAACATTGTTGCCCAATATGTGGGGAATTGTTTATTATAAAAGAATATCAAGGTAATACATAGATGTAAATAAACAAGATTGGAGAATGAACTCATATAACTTAAACAAAAAAAGTATTGAAAAAGAATATAAGCATCTTGAAGACATGTTCTACAAAGAAAACATAAATGGATGGGGATTTTTTTCACCTAAGGGACCACAACCAAAAATTACTTGCACAAGTCAAGAAAGCAAAGGATATGAAATAATATAACAAAAAATTAGAACAAGAAAGAAATATTTCGAGAAATTTTTCAAGAAGAGTATTAAAGAAAGAAGAAGAAAATTTGTGCTTAAAAAACCTTAATCAAAGGTTACTTAAACAAATCATAAATTTAAAATATGATAATACAGAAACTAGGAATAAAATCAACTTAAGAAAAAGGAATTCAAACGTCTTGATAATGTTGAGGGACTAAAATATTTTTGAGGGTTTTCACTAATCTAAGGTTCAATTCACTAATAAATACCCCAAATAACATGATTGGAATCAGTTAGATTTCACTTTAAATACTGAAATTATTCTCTAAAAGTTATTGTGGTTAAACCACAATTGATTTAACCATTATGACATATACTCAACAAAATCCTAATTGTTAAAGTTGTATACAAGTGGCACAAAGTCATCTAAAATATTTGAATGTGCATAGAAAGCACACTTTACATTTATATAGCTTGGATTACATCTTGGCTAGAGCTATTATATTGAGATCCTCTAGCATTAGCCTTGAATAATTTGTTCCTTGTGGTTTTTTTTTTACTCACATGGATAATCATTGATAACAAGATTCTTTGTGGTATAGTTTGACATCCACACTCTAAATTGATCAAATAATCTTTCTTAAAACTCGTCATATCACACTTTTGTAGTATCTTTAAAGTAAGAGATTGACATATTTTGTAGTGGTATTAATTGATTTCAGCTAATTTGAACTCCCACTCCTTTCATAACACTTTCACTTGTATTGAGTATAGGAAACCTCCCTGAGACAATATTTTCTATAGCCTAAAGAGTGGAGTAAGGCCATTTAGGTTATAGTGGGTGGTTTGCTTGAACTATTTTTAGAATCTTTCATTAGCATTCGAATTATTCCTTTTAAGTAACAGTTTGAGCAATAACACGTCACTAATTATGCTCATTCTTTTTCTATCTTCCTTAAAACTTGTTCTTCACCAAGGTCCATGTGATTCAATTGCTTTAAAAAAATTTCATTGAGCCAATGTGGACAAACATGTTTTCTAATGTTTTCTTTAGGTGATTTGAGGGGTCTCCAAATTGATTTGGTATATGTTATGAATTTTTGGAAGGATCTTATGTTGGTGGAAAGAAATTTGAAATTTGAACTTTGAATTTTTAGTAAATTGAGTTAAAAGAGTAGTTGTTATTTTAGCTCTCTATGGAGGGTTTCACCTATCCATGAATAGAGGGATTTGAAACTCCATTTTTATGTCCCACTCTTCTTCCGCAGGCCCTCCTCGCTTTACTTCTTTGTATTATTATTGGCTTCACCATTTAGTGGTATTATGAGCTTCATTCGCACAAGTCATCTCCTTCTACCTATTCATGGCTTAGAAGTTGTGTTCGTGTACATGAGCATCAACTAAATTGTTTTTTTTTTCTTAAGGGATAACCTTTTTCTTTCCATCAACAATATTACCAAGTAATTTTAGGATTTCTATCAAAATTTTCTTTGTTATGTACATGATGATAAATGTTGTTTTTGTCTATACACTTGAGTAGATTCTCTCAAGTTAGCCTTGGTATATCCATAATATTTTCCTATGTAATAAATGGCCTCTAGTGGTAATGATATAGAATATATGTAATTTTGGAAGTAATCATGTACTCGTACTTGGTTATACAAAAAACACAATCTAGAAGGTTATATTGATATTTTACCATGTTTATTATGGAATTCCATAAAAGTTAACTTTGTGGAATCATAAATTTCCACAAATTAGCCCAAGAAAACTCCATTACGAATGTAATGAGCATCAAAGTACTTAGTACACCATGGAGACAAATGTCCAAAATATAATAATATATTAAATAAATAAAAGAGTGATAATATAATTAAAATGAGGATAGCTCCCAATATAAATATACTATAAGGAGTATCTCTATGAAGAGTATACATTTTCATCCATATGCTCTTATTATCATTATGTTATGAATATAATTTATAACAAAATAATAATAATATATAAAAATAAACAATTAATAAATATAAACTAATATGTTATGAAAGGACAAGTTTGTTGGTTGAGACATGTATATTCATTAAGGGCACCTTGCCCTATATATAAGCAGGGTCCTCATTTGTAACAAACACTCCATATCAATTTTTCTATACAATATTCAATACATATGTTTCTTATCCTCAATGGAAGTCTTCATGTTCCAAGTAATATTATTGCATAAGTACGAATGTTGTTCATTACATTGGTATCAAAGCGTAAACAAACTTTGTTTGTAACATTCGTATTAGAGAAGACACCTAAGTCACAATAGAAAACATCTCAATAACTCTTCGTATCTGTATCAGTCAAAACATAAACAACATACTTATGTTCCAAAGAATATTAAAGTCTGCAAAATCCAGTCTTGTGAAAACAATTCATCACAAGTTTCTAGTAGTTGCAAGATTTTACAAAAGATTGATTTAGGATGGTCAAATCTCTTCTCAGTTCAGTGATTTGTTTATCACTCAAAGGATCATATCATCTCATATAATTGAATACACCAACTCGAATAATTTTGAAAGATGTGAATAGATTACAAGACAAATAATAGATGACATGCCTTGTCAATCATAAGCTTTGAGGACAAAGTTTTTTTGAAGAGGAAGGCAATGTTATGAATATGATTTATATCAAAATAATATAAATATATAAAAAAAAACTAATTAATAAATATAAATTAATAACTTATGAAAGGACACATCTGTTGGTTGAGACATGTTTATTCATGAAGGGGCACCTTACCTTGTATATAAGCAGGACCCTCATTTGTAACAAACACCTCATATCAATTATTTTATACATTATTCAATGTATATGTTTCTTATCCTCAATGAATGTCTTCATGTTCCAAGTGTTTTGAATATTATTGCATAAGTATGAACTTTATTCGTTTATTTATTACAATAAAAGTTAGATCATTTGTTTCTATATGGTTTATCTTTAAATAATAAGAAAAGACTTTAATTTAATTTAATATGTTCCATTAAATGTATAATATTAACTAATAGCAATATACAAGTAGCCATATTAATGTGGAGCAAAATTCTCATTCCTAAGAAACATTGATTAATTCAAATGTTAATTCAAATATAATACTTCATTTCAATATTATCAACATATTCAACTATTACAATGACCATTCTTACTTGCAACACCTATAATAAAACAATATGAATCTTGCACACTCAATATTTTCAAAGGTTCTTGTACTATTTATAAATTTAAATTATAAATGAACAAATGAATTCCTAAAAAACATGACTCTCTTTTCTCCTTAAAACATATCATTTGAGGTGTTTTATTAGATATTCTTAAAGTAGAAATTAAGTAGTAGACAAATTAAGATACGAAAAAATCATCAAGAACCAATTTGATGCAGGCGTATTAGACCGAGCTCGAGAGATGAGGAATTTGGGTAGAGCTTAACAATGTGGTGGACTGGCCACATGTTAATGCTAGCAAATGATTTTGTTGTTTTGTTTGAATTTTTTAATATTTAATTTAAGTGTAGGACTGGAGTATTCCTAAAATAAGTTGAAGAGTTTAGAATTTATGAGAATTTTTTCATTCTAATGATTAGCTCACGTAGTTTCCTTTTTGACTTCCCTCATTTAGGAGAGGAGACTCGAACCACTTTTTTAAGTTTGTGAATTTATGAGAATTTTTTCATTCTAATGATTAGCTCACGTAGTTTCCTTTTTGACTTCCCTCATTTAGGAGAGGAGACTCGAACCACTTTTTTAAGTTTGTAAATAAAAGGGACTTCAAATGGGAGGAGTGTTATTTTCCTACTTTCGTGTATGTGTTTTTGAAGTGAATGAAAGAACGATTTCGCACCTGTATAGTATTCACAAATCTGCATATTTTCCTTTCTTTTGTTTCCAATTGGACTGTGTACATTTATTTAATATTTAGTCTTTTTTGTAACAATTTATGAACATGTTATATGTCTATCAAAATTTGATGGATCTGTAGTTGTTTATGTGTATTTTGATTTTATTTAACGTTTCTATTTTTTGAATCTTTAATGATTTAAGACTGGAAACAAAAATTGTGCCAACACTTTGGGCTATTAGAACGAACAGTGGTCTAGGTTATAGTGATTTGGAAGTCAAAGAGACATGAAACATAGCACTTTGTCTAATACCCTTTTATTTTTCTAGACGAAACTAGAGTGAGACCCTGTGTTGAGCCACGCACATGTATCCCCTTTGGAATCATGACATAGGGAGAAAAGGTGGTTAGTGGTTTACCAATTCATTCGTGGAGGAGTTGAAGTGATCACATGCACAACATCTACAATGTAGAAGGAAAAAATAGAGGCATTTTGAAATCATTCTACAATGAAGGCGCTACGAAAAAAATTTACAACGCCTACATCCAACTAGAAAAATAGAGTGCTATGAAATAATTTTCTAGTGCGAGCGAAAAGTACCAACTTGTGAGGTTTCACTATCAATTTGTGCTATCATAGTGGGTTTGACATTTGTTTTGTTGTCTACAACATAGGGAGATAACTATGTGAGCAAGGAGAGAAAGAAGTCAAGGAGGGAGATCCGTAGCTAATGTAGAACTCTAAGAAGAGATGCAGAGGCTAAAAGCTCATTTAAAGGCCATGGAAGCAAGTATGCAGCAAGTCTGATCCTAAGGTTGGAAATGACATCGGATCGGATGAGGAAGCTAGAACAAAAAGAGCAGTGCCTGTGGATGAAGCTTCGGAAGTTAAATTATTGAGGTCAGTGTTAAGCTCAAGTTCAAGACCAAAACCTAAATTGTCTACCTATGATGGCAGCCTGGTAGCCGAGAATTTGATGGATTGGATCAATGAATTAGACAAGTATTTTGAGTATGAGGAGATTGAAGAAGACAAGAGGGTAAAATTTGTTGTAACTAGGTTGAAAGGTCATGCTGCATTGTGGTGGGACAATGTGCAAGCTGAAAGGAGAAAACAGGGGAAACCATTGATAAAGAGTTGGGACAGGATGGTAGAGAAGATGAAGGGAATTTTTTTGCCAAAATACTACCAACTATCACTCTACATGCAAGTGAACAACCTCAAGAAAAGGTTGTTGAAGCTGGAGATTCAAGATGAAATCAACATGATTTCTCCCAAGATGATGGAAGAAGCATATTAGTTTTCCTTGAAGGTAGAAGAGAAGATAACAAGAAAGTGAAATTCAAGTAGATATCGTGGTTTTTCTAGAGGAAAAGGATAGTTAGATGGAAGGTGGGGGGGGGACTCTAGCTCAAAATAATGACGCAAGTAACCTAAGGCAGTAAGAGAAGGAAGGTGACTACAGAGGAGGAAGATTTTACCAGAGAGGTGAGGTAGAGGAATATGTAGAGAGACTCTCTATCAGTGATACAAATGTGGTCAGTTGGTTGATGGATATTTTGAGTGTCCTGATAATGAGAAAGTAGAGTAGAGAGATGCATATGTAGCTCATCCAAAAGAAGCAAAAGCACATGCACCTATGGAAGAAAATGTACTGGAGACAAGAGAAGATTAAATGATGAACAAAGTCTTACTAAAACTGGCTATAGAAATTGTTGAACCAATGCAAAGAATATCCTTTTTTAGGATTATTTTCAAGGCCAAAGGGAAGTGCTACAAAGTGGTGATTGACAGTGGAAGAACTCACAATATAGTTTCCGCAGAAATGGTGGAAAAACTTAGATTCAAAATTCTAGAGCAACCAACACCATAGAAAGTGTCATGGATGCTAAAAGGTCACCAATTGTTGGTGAGTGAGCAGAGAAAAGTGGAGTTCTAGATAGCCAAATATAAGGATAAAGATAGATTGCGACTTCATGCTAATGGATGTTTTCCACCTCCTTTTGGGTCAACCTTGGCAATTTGATAGGAAAGTGGTGCATGATGGAGAGAACAACACTTACAAGTTTGAAAAGGATTGTACCAAACATACTCTTCTACCATTAAAAGAGGAGAGTATAACTAGGACAAGTAACTCAAAAGCAATGTTGTTAGGAGGAAAATAATTTTTGCAACAAATGGAGGAAGAAGAGGTCAACTATGCGTGGTTTGCAAACCAAAGGTAATATTTTTGCACACCGAAATTGCAAATTTACTTGTTGAAGTTCAAGAGATGTTACATGAGTTTAATGATATCATAGTAGATTATTTTCCAAGCGAGCTTCCACCTAAGAGAAGTGTTGTCCTCTAAGATAATTCTATGTGAGGTAATTATGCTAGAGCATCTAAAACATTTTGTTGTTTTGAATATATGGATTACCAATGTTTTAAGCTTATGTAAACAGGTATTGCATCCTAAATTATCTAAATACAATAAAAGGGTTGATTCTTTACCTCTAAACAATAATTTAGATTTCAAGAGATTTGGAAGGAAAAATTCTAAGAAGTTATGAACTTGAATCATTCAAACAGAATATTTCAAAGTTGTCATAAAGAAAGATGCTAGTAAACCATGTTCACTACCCAACAAAATATATTTAAGTTTATGAAGAAGTGACAATTAATTAATGTAGAGGAGTTTAATTTGGACAAACAGTCAAATAAACTAATCTCTATAATATATTATAACTTCACGGGGATTTAAGATGGGTTGAAACTCAGTCCTATCTTACCCAAATTTCTTCAGTGAAAATAAATACATGCAGAAACAACAAGATGTAATGAATAACTTAAGAAGAACTCACAAAGATGACAAGTTGTTTGAAGAAAATCCAAAATCCTTTTATTGATATAAAAAAACTTCATATACTTGGAATTCTGATAAAGAAAAACTTATCCCAAGGGTTCAACCCTTCATAATTCGATTTTGGAAGTATTTATACAAATTCGTTCCAAAATATATATAAAAAAAATCCAAAAAATCCAAAATATTTAAAATATTCTTTTACAATAATAGTGCAAAAAGATAGAGAAATAAAATTGTTGCTTGTTGTTGTCACTATTTTCGAGGATTCTAGTGCTAATGTGAACTAATTAACTTGCTACTTTGCTATTGATATATGTTGATGACCCATGACTCATTTACTCCAATAACTTACACAACTTTTCCCACCTTTATTCATTTAGAATTGTGCATTTAACCAATTTTATAAATGTTTCATCTACATCAATATATTTTTGGAAAGTTGGTTTAACCAAAAATAAATGATTTATCTCATGTTTGATGAGTAAATCATAACTTAGGCCTTCCATAAAATCCTTGCTAGTGATTGTACCTTTAATCTTAGAAAATCTGGATTTATCTTTGGTAATTGAATATAATTTTCTTTGATATGTTCTAGGTCAATCAATATGTCTCCCACTCCATGTAATCCAGGCAGTCCTTTCCAATGTAGTACAAAGATTTTTTTGTGAAACCTCTAGATACTGGATTCGAGGTTATGGAACTTGTTTTCCAATTGCAGCATCTATTTTTTCTTAGTGAGAATATTTCTCACTTTCAATAGAGTCTTTGTCTTGTCCTCTATGTTAATTTCTTCTAGCTCATTTATGGTTTTTGAATTCAAAACCGTTATCAATGTATTTTCTTTTCTTGGTTTTAAACCCAATTTCTTCTTTACATCTACTATTACTCCTTTCGCTCTCTACACTAATTCATCTTGTTCAAAGATGATCTCAATTGAAGGCCATATCTCAATGATGACTTCATGTATCTTTATCCAGATGCTCTCTTTAGCCTGTGAGATGGTGTCAACTATGATAGATTGATTTTCTAGGAATTCAATTCTCTGTGTAAGCTTGTGTGTCTTCTATAACTCAGCTAAATATACATTGTCAATCTTTAGTTTTTTCTCTTGTAAATTATTAAGCTGAGTTTTTAAGTTCTCAATTTCCTGCCCCTTAATTGATAAATCTTCCATTGCTTTTGCAATGTTCGTCGTTGTGTTGTAGCAGCTACAACCACCCTCCAAAAATTTTCCTTATCCTCATTTTGGAGCCTCCCTTCCAACCTTCACAGTAGCTTGCCTTAATTTATCAACTACTCAAGCTTCAAGTGTTTTCCTCTCACAAAACCAACATGTCAATCATAGTTGATCCATTCCCCTTGTTATCACTTAAGAAACAATTTCTAAATTGTTCTCATCAGTTTGATTGTAAAGGTTAGGTGCTAGTCTAGGTTTAATTTTTTGTTTGCTTTAGTGTCTAAGTCCTAGGAGTCTTGATGGTATGGTTAAATAAAGGTCAAGTATCCATTCTCATTCATCACTGGTCTCATAGCTCACATAGTTTCCATGTATCAGCTTTTTTCGAAGGTTCTTATGTGTTACAAAACTGTTTAGGAGTTTTCGTAGCGCATAAACTCTGTTTAGGTGTTTTCGTAGTGCAAAACCCACATTTTGCATGAGCTGCACTACGAAATCGAGGATTCGTTTGGATACGTAGCAAATCTCACCCAGCTTTCATATCTATCAAAATTCGTTATGTTTACATCAACAGTTGTCAGCTTATACATTTCTCCTATCATATCCAACCGCTTATCCTCGTCATTAGAGTCGTTAGGTGTCTTGCTACGCTGGGGTTGCAAGTTTCATAAGGAGCCGAGTATTCACAGTCATGATTTATGTTTGGGTTCATGCATGAGGAGCAAATTGTCAGACGTTCAATTTAAAGTATTTGAGACTACACTATAGAGATTGTGGAGGCAGAGCGGATTTCTGTTGATCATGTTGCACACCTAAAACTCTCAGATGGAGGCTCAGCTACTACTCAATTGGCTGCAAATGCAGCCATTGCAAATACCTTTTTCGTTGGGTCTATAAATCGCGTGGGAACTGAAGTGTTTCCTAATCCATTTACATCAGGTGATGGAAAACCTCAGCATGCAGATTTTGGTCACTTCTATGGTTCGAGTTACTTTTCAGCTCCAGATGCTTCTTGTACTCCTAGTCTTTCTCGCTATCAAGATGGCTTGATTGTTGCAGACATGGATCTCAACCTTTGCAGACAAGTAAACGATAAGTGGGCATTTCGCATGACGGCTCGTTATGATATGTATGCGAATCTACTTACAAATTACCTTGACCCACATTTCAAACCACAAATTATCGCAGATCCATTCTTGCAGCAATAACCTCAATAATGTTTCTTATCCAAGGACAATCTAGCACAACTTGCCGAGAGTTTGGCCATAGAAGAAAAATATAAATATACACTGAATCTAATACTGTCAGGCAAATTCTGCAGAGAGTTTGGCTTCAAATTTTCTTTTTTCTGGGAAACATGGAAGATGCAACAGTATGCAATGCCACCACCAATGGATCCTCTACTGAAGCAGCAGCATCAGAAGCCATTGAATCAAAGGGGTTTTCACCCTCTCCCGAGGGATCCCTTATGGGATATAATTCTCTGCATGATATTCTTCAATCAAATCTCCCGCCGTTACTCTACAAGGAAGTCAGCCAGTTGCTTTTAGGTGTAAATTGTGGCAAAGTAGTGTCACCCTTGTCTCTGCCAGAGACAGTACTTGCTATATCCAAAGAATCATCTTTTGATTTGCAGGCATATCGTTTCAATGCTGAGCCAGAGATGATGCGAGCTCCACGCATTGTTCGTGTTGGTCTTATTCAAAATTCCATTGTTCTTCCCACAACTGCTTCATTTTCAGAGCAGAGAAAAGCCATCATGCAGAAGGTTAAATGTATGATTGAAGCTGTTGGAGTTGCTTGTGTAAACATTGTCTGTCTACAGGAGGCCTGGACCATGCCATTTGCTTTTTGTACACGAGAAAAGAGGTGGTGTGAATTTGCAGAAAGTGTGGATGGAGAATCAACTCAATTTCTGAAGGATCTGGCACAGAAGTATAACATGGTGATTATCAGTCCTATTTTAGAGAGAGATATGAATCACGGTGAAGTTCTCTGGAACACTGCAATAGTCATAGGGAATCATGGCAACATTATTGGTAAACACCGTAAGAACCACATTCCAAGGGTTGGTGATTTTAATGAGAGCACTTACTATATGGAAGGAAACACAGGACATCCCGTGTTTGAGACTTGCTATGGGAAGGTTGGGATCAACATTTGCTATGGAAGACATCACCCTCTAAACTGGTTAGCATTTGGACTTAATGGAGCAGAGATTGTGTTCAACCCATCAGCTACTGTTTGGGGTCTCAGTGAGCCAATGTGGTCTATAGAGGCTCGCCATCTAACCAGAATTCACTTCCATGATTTTATGTTGGATGTACATAGCCTTCTTCAAAAGCAAAAAGGTCTAAGTGATCCTTTGGATGTTGTTGCTAATGATATTTCAAGTGAAGCAATTCTGTTGTGCATTGATGAGTTCATGGTAACAGATGTGGCAGATGCATTGATCCTGAATCGGATGTTTAGACATTTATTTAACAAAGGAATTATCTTGGTTTCCACTTCCAACAGGGCTCCTGATAATTTATATGAAGGTGGTCTTCAGAGGAATCTATTCTTGCCTTTCATCTCACTTTTGAAGGAGTGATGTGTTGTTCATGAGATTGGATCTTCCACTGACTATCGAAAGCTCACTTCAGCTCAGAAAGGATTGTATTTTTGTGGCAAAGATTCTTCTCATTTGCTCAAAGAAAAATTTCAAGAATTGATAAGTGGATATATGGCCACTCCAAAAACTGTTGAAGTTGTCATGGGACGGACATTACAGATTCCTTTTGGAGCCAATGGTTGTGCTTATTTCCAGTTTGAAGATCTCTGTGAGAAACCTTTGGGTGCAGCAGATTATTTTGGGCTTTTCAAGCATTTCCATACTCTTGTACTGGAAGGCGTACCTATTTTTGGAGCATACAACAGGACATCAGCATATCGTTTTGTCACATTAGTTGATGTAATGTATGAGAACAAGGCGAAGCTACTTTGTTCAGCAGAGGCATCACCAGTGGAGCTGCTTACAGGGGCAGTCTCCTACTTTTCAGGAGCAGTAAAGGAGATGAGAAGTTAAGGGCCAGCAAGGAGTTTTAAACATCCACCAAGCAAAACTAAAGGAGACCACTTGTCAGAGAATGAGATTTGATTGTAATAAAAGCTATTACCAGCATGATATGGAATTAGACTCCTAATTGTCTTAGGTTTCTAAAACTTCTAGTTGGCAGTTTGTTGCATTTAATAGTTAGTTAAAGTTTGAGTAGGTGTCATAGCAAGCATAATTTGAGTTGCCCTCATGCTGGAGGAGGAATCCCGGCTTTGCAAAGAATTCTATATATAGCAGAAACAACAATGTACTTCGGGTTGGAAAATTTCAGAGAAATTTGAACTATTGTGCTATGTATATGACTCTATTTTAGTAATACAATTTTTGGCTTTGCTTCTCAGAAATCAGAAGGAATTCACTGTTCAGAATGTTGTGTATTGTCCTTAGTATTTGCAGTGGTATAGATGTGTGATTACTTAGAAATCACTGATTTTGCTCTAATTTCCTTCACATATTTATAAACTGTGTTGTCCTATATATTTCTGGTGTGTTCTAAATGTGTTGAATTCTAGATGCCCTAACTTCTATGTAAGGCTAACCTCATTGTTATACTGAAATGATTTTGAATCCATAAGCCCAATGGATATTTTCTAATTGTGTTTCCACCACTTACATTTCTATTTTTGTTCCATAGAGTTAGCCATCTTATTCATTATCCAAATCTTTAATCTTGTGAGAGAGCCCTCTTAGGTTGAGGAGGCTAAGCCTCAGCCAAAAGTTGGTTTGAAATAGTTACTTAAGGTCTTCCTAGTCAGCAGCCTTCCAGGGTCTGATTTTGAGATAACACCCCTCACAAGTTGCTCACCCGCACTTGGTCTAGCTGCAGGTTGAGTAGCTTCCCCTTGAAAATTGCACATTTCTGGAGGGAAACCAACCTTCCCTCCAGGAATTGTGCAGTCCTCTCTGACAGCCTGCTAGGCTCCAAGATTGCACAATCCTACCAGTTAACCCTCCCAGCAAGATTTGTGCAAATTTTCCCAGTAGCAGGCTGTTCAGCCTAGGATTTGCACAAATTTGGGCATGTTACATAGTAATTTGTCACTGTCCTCATCTCAGTCCCTCTACTGTGTCATACATCAAATACACATGTTCATATGTTCCCACTCATGCAATAAGATTAAGCAAGTGCTCTCTAATGTTGAAGATTGACCCTGTTTGCCTAAGTTTCTGAATCGTCGCAAGTAAACCCTTAAAATCCGTGATGATTCCCTGTCATGAACTGTATTGTTGTGATTTTGTCGCAAGTGTACACCTGTTTCCTACGACGATCGAATTTTATGGCTCGGCACAAGTCTTCCAGATTCTTGTTGGGACGATTGGTCTGAATGCATTGCTCCCTTGCGATGTCATCGCTAATACCTATTTTGTGACCTGTGACAATCCAGATTAGGCGAATTAGTTCAAACAGTCGGCCTTCCGGATGTTTCTAGAGCTGGTTGTTGGGTCAGTTTGGGTCGCCTTTCCTCCTCTGTTATGGTGTTTCCACCTCTTGTGCAAACTCCCCTGAGGATAAGCTCCCTCTCCCTCATCTCATGGAGACTCCTCCTATAAAACCACTCACCATTGCTATGATTTGCTGGTTCTTTTAGTTCAACAATGTTGGCTTGTTCTTTTGAGTTTGCTTTGAAACTAAGTAGATAGCTTTGGTGTGAGTGTGACAAGTGTGGAATTGCTAATATTTTGGTAAGAGGTTGTGGGGTGCCTTAACCTTGTATTAGAGCTTGTGAGTGAGAGAGAGATATCATCTATTTTGGAGACCCATTCTTGAGAGTGAATGCTTAAAGAAACATATTGATTGGACCCTCTAAGAAGGCTTGCGACATCAAGACTTGGTTGTAAGCTTTGCTCTTGATTCATTTTAATACAATCAATGATGATTTCCTATATCTTGTGTACAATTTACTTGATAGCTTATGATTTCTTGACTTTATAAGTAAATAGATCATTGTTTTTCTCGGTTACGTGCTCTATTGTTTTCTTGTGGTGTTTCAGGTTGATTTCTCATTGAGGAGAAAGAAACGGAAGCTGAAGCAGCGCAATGGAACTTCATCAACCACCAGTTTGAGGTAGGCCTCCAATGATGACTATTTAAGGGAATTGATTGTTGTTTTGCCTTTGTTGTGACTAGACCCACTCTAGGGCTAGAGGGGTTCCCTCTGTCCACAGAAGGAACACTTTCCTACTTCACAAGTTGGTGACTCCACTGGGGAGTCCTTTGTATGTTTTTTCTCATGTTTGCTTTTGTTTGCTTTTGATTTAGTGTCTCTTGAATTGTGGGGTTAAACCATCAATTTTTGGGTTACCTCGGTCAATCTGGGAATTCCCCTTACTGTCTGGAAGAATAGCATGGTGTTTGTTTGGGAGTTTTCACTTATTTTTCCTTGTTTCCAAACTCATTGTGGGAAAAAGCTTTACAGTCGCGACGACGTCACCCTGTCTTCATTTTCTAAACATGTGCGTCGCTGATACCCTGTCATACAATCATGACTATCCCTGTAATCGGCTCGTCGTGGAATACATGTGTACTCCTATGATGACGTCGCTCTGTTGCTGTGACGATTGGCTCATCGTCTCCAGTTGCTGGTTATATACCCGTGATGATTCCTATGTAAGTTGTTTTTACAACTTCACCTCCTGAATTCACCAGTCTTGTTTATCCCCTGCTGTTTTCCTCCCTCCCATCAGCGTGTTTTAATTGCTGTTGGTTAGGGTACTGTCTCTTCGGTTTCATTGAGTGAATCTTGTCCTTTTAGCCCTATGACCTAGCTCTTTCAAGTTTTCGAACCATCTGTCTGGGTTGCTTGTCTATCCAAGGTTCATTCGCAACCATCTTATTGATTTTCTTGAGGTTTTTTTCATTGCTTGTTTCTTCCTAACTGATTTTTAGTGTCAATTATTGAACTAATTTTTGATATTGATTCAATCACTACCAAACATAGATCACAATTGTTTGGATCGATCAGTTCACACTTTCTTGTTTGTCTCTTTAAATTCGAAACAATCAAAATCAAAAGATTGCATTCATTTAGTATACGAAAGTGAAAGTATATTTGCATTTCAAATTTTCATGTTTGAGAAATTGCAAAGCGAACTTTAAATCTATCACTAGTAGTATTGATGCACTGTAGGATTGGTGTGTTAATGCATTGTGTTTCTTACTACTTGCATTTGCTTGTCTTGGTTTGAGAATGAACTTTCTACCTTTCTGTAAGGTGGTGTTCATCAAAATAAAATATGCTTTACTCATTCTAGTTGCATCCTAGGGTTTTTGATATACATACAGTAGGGCCTAGAAATTGAAACCTAATTCAAGATCAACTCTAAAATTTATTAAATGAACCTAACAACGCATTGGAACTTAACGCACATTATCTAGAGGTCTAGGCAAGAGATGTGCTCCAACATCGTTAAACCTAGTTACTATTTTTTTCGTTTAAGGTTGGGTGATTCCTCCTTCTGTGACTCAATAGCTGCTAGTATGGACTTATGCTCCCCGTATTGTCAAATATATATCGGGAGACCCCACTAGGTTATCATCCTACATTCATAGAAGCCGTTTCTACCGCCTTGTGAACCATAACGCACTGAACACAGCATTCGGGAAGATTGACTACCGTATGGAAAGTCTTTGGTCATTTCCCTTTGATCACTAAGGTGTATATGCAGTTTTGCGGTTTGTCTAGTAAACCTTTTGCCTAGTTCTCCAGAGTATTCACTTTCGTTCCTTTTTGACTCCTTAAAAGAAAAGGATCATCTAAGCACTTGTCCTTTCAAGCTCATTAAACCTCGAAAGAGATAGAGTCACCTTTTTGTCCTTTTCTCGACTATTGAAACATGAAAAGGTCAAGTTTTGTTCCTGTGTCATAAAATTTACTGCCCACGAAATATTCCTGGTAATAGTTTGAGTTCTTGATTACAGTATGAGTGTTTTTTGGGCTCATTCTTGATGGAAACTTTCCCTGAGTCTACTGGCCAAGGTCTTCCCCCAGATGGAAATCCTGGTCCATTTCCGCCTTTTGGAAATGCAGGTGCTCCGTATATGGCAACATTGTCCTTGCCTGGTTTAACCGTTGGTTTGCCCGTTTGCTTTTTTTCAACCACGGTGGTCCCGAGTGTCATGACTCCTGTCCTACCCTCTCCTTCATTTGAATGATGACACGATGATTCCAAGGTTGAGCCTACACCTTCTTCCCCTGTTTCTTCCTCCTCCTCTCCTCCTTTGCCTGGTGAAAGTTCTACATCTAGTAAACAAGAGGCTAAGAAGAAGAAGAAGAAGACGAAGAAGAAGAAGAATTTGGATAAGCATCTGGCCACCCATCCAGCTCATGTTCCAAGTACGTCACCAGTCATGACACCTTCTGCTCCACTGCAGAAGGTTAAGTCTCCTTGTAAGTTGTGCAAGGGCGACCATCTTCTTCATGATTGTCCTGGTATTCCTAGGATCTTAGAAGCATGGTCTAACGATCTGGCTCATCCCTCGTCATCCTTTGAAGCTCGTGATGATGCTACCCTATCAACTGGCAGTGGTAAGAAGAAAGGGAAGATTCGATTCCCTTGTAGACTGTGTGAAGGCAACCATCCCCTTCACCTTTGTCTGCTCATGGATAAAGCTTCCATTATTTTGGAAAGTCTTACAGCTTCTTTGCCTCCACTTCCAGTTGGTTATCAGATGCTCTCCTCAGACCCACTCCCCGTTGACAAAGAGATTGAATTAGATTCTTCTCTTATCCATCCTCCTCTTCCCGAACCTGGCTGTCCTCGGCCTATTCCTGACCAACCATTGGTCGGAAAGAGTGTCAACTTGGATTCACCACTAGTGGTCCACTCTGTTCTTGAAGAACATCATGATTATACTACTCATGTTCTTCTCGTCTTGTCAGATTCTCCTGAGTCCAAGAATAACCCTCCTATCCCAACTGATTCAGAGGGTCCTTCTTCGGTTCTTGTTGAGCATGGGGGCAATCATATGATACCCCCACCAAGTAGTTCAGTCATTTCCTTCAACTGGAGTCATTTGACTGCATTCCACCTTCCATCCTACGTGCCTTTCTAGATTACAGTACATGCCTATGATAAGGCAGTACTTGGCACTGTCTTGGATGAAGGTGCATCGGTTAGCCTCATGCCTTTCACTACTTTGCAAGCTTTGGGCTTCCCACAGCTTGTGCTGGTCACACAGAATCTGTTGGCATTTGACAGAGGAACCAATCAACCTTTAGGGATCATTTCGAAGTTCCATATTATTTTGGGAGGCAAAACCATCTATATAGACGTGATGGTTATCCAAGGTGATTTAGATTTCAGTCTTCTCCTTGGACGTGATTATATTTATGCCATGGGCTCTTGTTTCTTCGCTTTTCCGTGTAGTTTGTTTTCCGCACAATGGAAGAATGGTGACTATAGATCAATTATCATTCTTTAGTCCCCTAGTACCTCCTGTACCACCATCATCCCCTATTGGATCTTGTCCAGAAGCAGCCCCTTCCTTGCCACAGGTCAATTATATGGCTACTCATTTCGTCTCCGCCTCTACTAATGATCATGCAGATGATCTCGTACATCATGTACTGGGGGCATTGGAACCTGATCTGTCATTAGTGTCTAATGACATGTGTTCCTCCCAGAGCGTGATTCTTCCATCCAGTGAAGATCCCTTGGGATTCATGTTTGTGTATGACCCATGAAAAGGAAGCCCAAGTATATTTATTTTCTTGTGTCGACCTTGTTAAAAAATGAAGCAAGGGCCTGAGGATGGTTTGTTCCTATGTCAACCTCATTAACAAATGAAACAAAGGAGTCTTGAGGAAAGATATTGATCTTCTATCAACCTCGTTAAAAAATGAAACAAATATCATGAGGATAGTTATTTTACTGTGTCAACCTCATTACAAAAAAATGAAACAACTCCCTTTCCAAATCGAGTCTTTGATTAAGATCTCGTACCATCCAAGTCGAGTCTTTCCAAGGTCTCGAAAGTGAACCTTCATTCCATCCAATCCGTTGGATGCAATGAAGCTTAATGTACCTCGATTTGCATCATTATGATGGGGGCATGTGAACTTATAACAAGCATATTTTTTCGTTTCAAGCTTGTGTAAACATGAAACCGAATCCAAGCAAAGTTCTCCATGGTTCAAGCTTGTGTAAACATGAACCCATACCCGATTTACATCTCGTGATTGTCATTTTTATCCACTAATTTTTGCTAGATGAGCCTTGGTTGTTTCATTCCATTGCCACCATCTCTTTGGCCAATCGTATGCTTTCACTTAGTTGTTTGTGCTTTCCTGAGGAACCGCGGCGATGAATGGTTTTATTAGCCAGCCTCTTGACCATTACATGTTTTGAGCAGTTCCACCATTGTCGGAACTAGTTGCTACCCTTTATACCACTCATTTCTCCGGTACAAGTCTTCTTTAAGCCCTTTTCCGACTTACAAAAGACGAAATATTTCCGAGTTTTCCCTTTTAACTTGTTAGACAAAATAAAAGGCGGTCCACTTTCAGCACTTTTCTGACTGTATAAATGTGAAAAGATCGCCAGACTTTTGTCGTTTCAAGTTCAATTTTGGTTATGAAATGACGTGTCTTCGATCACTTTTTTACTTTTTCAAATCAGGGCCACTAATTACGAAAGGTACTCCTTGATCGTAATGGTCAAGCAGTTCTCTTGAGTATTATTTTATACTTTTTTGGGCTCGAGGGACACAAATTTATGAAAAAGGACCCTCCTGGAGTTTTCTTTTCCGTGTCTTTTTCAAACTCTCTAAACATGAAAAAGACTTTGATTTTTCCCTATGTCAAACAAGTTAAACCCTGATGACATTGGACTCGTCACCATGATGAGACTCAAGCTTCTCCTCCCTAGGGCTCGTTAAAATATTACTAGGTTGGATTCATTCGAAGGTCGAACTTATATCACAAGCATATGTTATCCCCTTCAAGCTTGTTTTTCAAAAATAACTAGGGTACTCGCCAGCAATAGTGGGGGAAAATTTCGAAGTCATCATTGGTTACCTACGACAGCTAGTCACTCTTGAACATTGACACTTTTGCTTCTTGTCGGGTTGGGATATCCTCACATCGTCATTAGCCTTTCGAGGTTTTGGGTTTCCATTTTGCCTCATTCCATTTGATCCATGTTGTCTCCGTTAGACCTTTGATCCCTTGGTACCAAAATGCTACCACATTCTAGAGTCGTGTCACCGATATGTTCAAGAGTATAATCCTTCTGCATTTCACACCTTTACCTCCTCGTCTGATGCTTTGTTTCACCATCTACCACTTGTTCCTTATCTCACATCATTGATGGAGGAAACATTATGGCCCTCCTGCAACGGATCACTCCTGTCAAAACCAGCTCATTATCAAAAAGGTTGATCTAGAGATCCATTTTAGGTTCCTTGGAGCTTGCATACCTCAATGGAAAGTTCTTCGCGCCTAACGACAAACTTTCATCATTGGTCTTCGATTAGGTGATTCTACGAGTGTTCAGTTTCAGCTCATTTTTCACACTTACTGGATTGTACTGGAAAGTACCTTGAGAACCATTGACATTACTGGTGGTTTCTCTCACACTTGTTAACGGTTTCCATCATTGACTGGTAATCAAGTGACTTTCTATCATGCTCTACTTCAACACATTTGTTCGCATGCTAGAATTTTTACTAAGATTGGTTTGGGTTTCAAGAGCCCGGACTAAGCTTACATATGTTTGGACTGCGTGGATTGGTTCGTGATTACATACATGACTCTCTGATTGGATGGCTACGACCATACCTTTATCATTATATATGGTCTCATTAACTGGGTGGCTACATCCATACCATAGGTCAAGTTTCATATATCATTTGGATGGTTGCGCCCATGCCTAGACTACATGTATTTCACTATCAAAGATATCAGTTGTACTTGCATCTGAAGGTTCTTCAAGGTGGTGTTCCAGTTCGGTCATGGTTTCGTAAAGCATTTCGCCCCTCCCACTCTCTTGGGTTTCATGCTTTAGGGGGAATCTTTTACACAGTAATTTGTCACTATCTTCATCTCAGTCCCTTTGTTGTGTCATACATCAAATACACATGTTCATATCTTCCCACTCATGCAAGAAGATTAAGCAAGTGCTCTCTAACACTGAAGATTGACCCTATTTTCCTAAGTTTTTGCATCGTCGCGAGTAAACCCTTAAAATCCGCAACAATTCCCTATCATGAATTGTATTGTTGTGACATCCTCACAGGTGTACACCTGTTTCATGCGACGATCGAATTTTATGGCTCGGTGCAAGTCTTACAGATTCTTGTTGCAACGATTGGTCCAAATGCATTGCTCCCTTGTGATGTCGTTGCTAATACCTAGTTCGTGACCTACGATGATCCAAATTAGGTGAATTAGTTCAAACAATCGACCTTCTAGATGTTTCTAGAGATGGTTGTTGGGTCAGTTTGGGTTGCATTTCCTCCTCTGGCATGGTGGTTCCACCTCTTGTGCAACATCCCTTGAGGATAATCTCCCTCTCCCTCATCTCATGGAGACTCCTTCTCCTATAAAATCACTCACCATTGTTATGATCTGTTGGTTCTTTTAGTTCAGCAGTGCTGGCTTGTTCTTTTGAGTTTGCTTTGAAACTAAGTAGATAGCTTTGGTGTGAGTGTGACAAGTGTGGAATTGCTAATAGTTTGGTAAGAGGTTGTGGGGTGCCTTAACCTTGTATTAGAGCTTGCGAGTGAGAGAGAGATATCATCTATTTGGGAGACCCATTCTTGAGAGTGAATGCTTGAAGAAACATACTGATTGGACCCTCTGAGAAGGCATGTGACGTCAAGACATGGTTGTAAGCTTTGCTCTTGATTCATTTTAATACAATCAATGATGATTTCCTATATCTTGTGTAAAATTTACTTGATAGCTTATGATTTCTTGACTTTATAAGTAAACAAATCATTGTTGTTCTCAGTTATGTGCTCTGTTGTTTTCCTGTGGTGTTTCAGGTTGATTAGTCATTGAGGAGAAAGAAACGGAAGCTTAAGCAGTGCAACAAAACTTCATCAATCACCGGTTTGAGGTAGGCCTCCAACAATGACTATTTAAGGGAATCAATCGTTGTTTTGCCATTGCTGTGACTAGACCCACTCTAGGGCTAGAGGGGTTGCCTCTGTCCGCAAAGGGAACACTTTCCTACTTGCCTCTGTCCTCAATGGAGTCTCCAACTTGTGAAGTAGGATAGTGTTCCCTCTACGGACAGAGGCAACCCCTCTAGCCCTAGAGTGGGTTTAGTCACAACAAAGGCAAAACGACAATTGATTCCCTTAAATAGTCATCATTGGAGGCCTACCTCAAACTAGTGGTTGATGAAGTTCCATTGCACTGCTCCAATTTCTGTTTCTTTCTCCTCAATGAGCAATCAACTTGAAACACCACAAGAAAACAACAGAGCATGTAATCGAGAACAATAATGATCTATTTACTTATAAATTCAAGAAATCATAAGTTATCAAGTAAATTGTACACAAGATATAGGAAATCATCATTGATTGTATTAAAATGAATCAAGAGCAAAGCTTACAACCAAGTATTGACATCACAAGCCTTCTCAGAGGGTCCAATCAATATGTTTCTTCAAGAATTCACTCTCAAGAATGGGTCTTCCAAATAGATGATATCTCTCTCTCACTCACAAGCTCTAATACAAGGTTAAGGCACCCCACAACCTCTTACCAAACTATTAGTAATTCCACACTTGTCACACTCACACTAAAGCTATCTACGTAGTTTCAAAGCAAACTCAAAAGAATAAGCCAGCACTGCCGAACTAAAAGAACCAACAGATCATAGCAATGGTGAGTGGCTTTATAGGAGAAGGAGTCTCCATGAGATGAGGGAGAGGGAGCTTATCCTTAGGGGAGGTTGCACAAGAGGTGGAACCACCATCCCAGAGGAGGAAAGGTGACCCAAATTGACCAAACAACTAGCTCTAGAAACATCCAGAAGGTCGATTGTTTGAACTAATTCACCTAATCTGGATTGTCGTAGGTCACGAACTAGGTATTAGCGATGACATAGCAAGGGAGCAATGCATTCGAACCAATCGTCGCAACAAGAATCTGGAAGACTTGCACCGAGCCATAAAATTCGACTGTCGCTAGAAATAGGTGTACACTTACAACGACGTCGCAACAATATAGTTCATGAAAAGGAATCATCGCGGATTTTAAGGGTTTACTCGCGATGATGCAAAAACTTAGGCAAACAGGATCAATCTTTAGCATTAGAGAGCACTTTCTTAATCTTCTTGCATGAGTGGGAAGATATGAACATGTGTATTTGATGTATGACACAGCAGAGGGACTGAGATGAGGACAGTCAAAAATTACTGTGTAACAGGGCAGCAGTCAACTGCTCTTCCTAGAAATTGCGTAAACCTCCTGGGCTGTCAACCCAACTCCTCTTGGCATTATGACACAAATTTGGCACTATGACACAGGTGTTGTCCTTGATGGCAACTCACTCAGATAACAGATGACATTTCAGACTCTCAGAATGAAGAAATAGAGGCATACGTAGGTTCCTCATTGACCAAGGCATGTGTAGACATGGATTCGCAGACCAAAAGGCGCGTATGGTGTACACACGCACTTTCACGGAAGGAAATGCTCGTACATGTTGGAAAACTTAGTTTTAGTTCGTGGTATTTGATCCATGGTATTGGTCCAAGGTATCCTGTCTGAAGTGTTGACCCTAGGTATTTGGTCCTTGGTATTGGTTCTAAGTGGTTTTGGTCCATGGTATTAAGTAAGGCCTAAGACTATAAAAGGAGGAGAAGATCATTAGGAAAAAGCACTCATGCATTGAATCTAATGAAGAGCAAGATCTAGAATATAGGTTATTGGGTTATGGTGCACAATTGGATTTGAATCAAGGATGAACCTTAGTGCTTGAGAAAGGATAAGATCTAATGATGGGGTAAGATGTTAAAGCTTGAAGTGAAGTATCTTTGTGTGTTTTGATATTTTATCTGAATAACTGGGGCATGTTGTAGACTATAAATATGATGATCTGGGAATAAATGAAGTCTGGAATTGTTGTAAATATTAAATCATAATTTATAGATCTATACACAGGTTCACCTTAGCAAAGGCACGTATACACGCTAGTTCTGTATATCAAAACAGTGTATACACCTTAAAATTCATTTGCAGATTTGTACACAGGTTTGCCTTGAGAAAAGTGTGTATGCATGTAGGTTCGACACATTGAAGTAGTGTATACCTCATAAAATATTCTTTAGCTACTTCTGAATGTTGTTACAATGTTCTGAGTTTTGGTTACTATAATCTAGTTACATCATTCTAGTTACATCATTCTGAAAAGTGATTGATTGATTTAGTTGTGGTTGGTGCAAAGAAGATTGATTGATGCAGATGTTTTTGATGTTTGAATGATGTTATTGATGGATCCAATCTGAAAATTTATGAAATGTGGTCCCTGGAAGAAAAGAGAAGGTTGTAGCCTTCTGTAGGCCTGCACCTATGTACTAGTAAACATATTAGCTAGTACAAGAGCTAGGGGGTTGTAGCTCCCTTCCAAGAGAAGCTGGAGAACAAGAGAAGGTTGTAGCCTTTTGCAGGTAGAAGCCTGCGTACTAGTATAAGGCTGCACCAGTACAAAAATTGTAAAAAGAAGTTTCTTATTAAAAATAAGATAGAGACGATTGCAGCAAGTGGTTTTCAACCACATTAGGTTTCCACCTTATATCTTGTGTTCATGTGTGTGTGATTGTTTGTTCTATTCTACTGCACCTAGTTACTATTTATATGGTTCTAATGCACTGAGTAAAGGTCAACATATGATAAATTAATTGAATCATAAGTTTGCAGGATATACACTAGTTGCCTTAAATATAGTTGTGTATACATGCACGTTCCATTAACTGAATTAGTGTCTATGAATCTGATTATGGAAATGAAATATTATTGACTTGCTAATACTGATTCACCCCCCCTTCTCAGTATTATTTCCAACAATTGGTATCAGAGCAGGTCCTTCAGAAGAAGCTTGATCACTTGAAGGAAGATCTATCATCATGAGTAACTATGAAAGAGAAGGATCCATTAGACCACCAATCTTTGATGGGAGCAACTTCATTTATTGGAAGTTAGGGACTACAACCTATCTTCAATCTCTTGGAACAGATGACTGGGAAATCGTGGAAGGAGGATATACATTTCCATCAGCAATTCCTACAGATACGGTAGGTAAGAAGCAATATGAAACCAATTCCAAGGATGTCAATACATTATTAGGGAGTCTGTCACAATTATAATTTGTCAAATTTATACAGGTCAAAACCACCAAAGAAATATGGGACAAGATCATTCTAAGCTATGAAGGAGACAATTAGGTAAAATGTGCAAAACTGCAGTCTCTCAGAATTCAATATGAAACTCTCAAAATGCACAATGATGAAAGGATCACTAGCTACTTCTTACATATAGATGAGATTGTTAATTGCATGAATAACTTGGGTGAAGAGATAAAAGAAGTTACTTTAGTTGAAAAGGTTTTAAGATCCTTTTCTACTAAGTTTGGATCAAAAGTATCTGCCATAGAAGAAAAGCGGGATCTTCATACTATTACTATGACACAGCTGCATGGAATATTAACTGCTTTCAAAGTGGGAAAAGGAGGTCCATTAGATATGAGAGAAGCTGCATTTAAAGCTTCAGGAAGAGAAGAATTCCATGAATCAAGACATATTTTAGAAGGAGAAGAAGAAGCAAACTTTGTCAAGAACCTTCAACGGGGTTCTGGGAGATTAAGAGGTAAACTACCTTTCAAATGTTTTAAGTGTGGAAGAGTCAGTCATTATTCTGCTAAATTTCCTCATAAAGATAGGCTTGATAAAGGTTAGGAATCAGCAAAATGGAATAGAAAACAAAGTGTAAGTAAGAAGAGCTACTATACTCATGAAGATAGTGATGGTTTATCAAATAGTGTTGAAGATGAAAATAGTAATGACTATAGACTTCTAATGGCTTTTGAAGATGATGATTTCTTGGATGATTTGGATGAAGATGACCTCTATAAACTCAAAGTCTGTTTAGAAGAAAAGAATATGATTATAGATACTCGAACATTCCAATTTGTTGAAAGAGAAAAACACAATGAAAAACTAGAATGTGAAATTGTGGGTCTAAGAAAGGATATTGAGAAAACAAAAGCTCTCAATTTTAGATTTACTAAAGGATCAAAAACCTGAAATGAAATTATCAAAGTGCAGCATTCTCATATGATAAAAACAGGTCTTGGATATACTAAAGAAGCATCCCAAGCACAGAAGCTGTCAACCTCCACTAAAAGCTATCTTAATGCAGCAAAGAGTAGTGAACAGTTTGACAATTGACAACAAATGCATAAAGAAAATCACCAGGTAAATTGGGCTCAATTTACTTCAAGGATGAATAGAAGCTACAAACCTCAAGTAAATCATACTCAATCTGCTTCAATAATGAATATCAATAGCAACTACAATCATCAGGTCACTAGATTCGATAATCGCAAGAACTTCTTTAATGGCCAATGTTTTTCATGTCATAACGTTGGACACAAAGCTGCTCAATGTGTTGCTTACAAGGCCATCATGACTAGAGAAGCATGAAATCAAAGGAATGTGATGGGGATCATGAAATGGACCTACAATAACTTTTCTCTTCTTGAAAATGAAATAGAATGCCCCATCTGCAACAACTTTGGTCACAAAGAATCTAAATGCAGGAGTAAATTTTGGCAAACATCTTAGAAGGAGAAAACTGCATTAAATCCCAAAATATGGAGAAATAAAGAACCACAAACAGAAAGATGTGGTATAGCCCTGTATGGATAAGGACAAGAAAATCAGTGGTTCATCGATAGTGGATGCTCGAAACACATGATAGGTGATAAAGAAAAACTTCAGTCATATAATGCCTTAGAAAACGAAAAGAAGGTCTCATTTGGAAATGACACTCCTGCTGTCATAAAAGGTAAAGGCTTTGTTCTTTTAAAAGAAAAAGTTAAAGCTGGGAATGTTATGTATGTTGATGGTCTAAAGCATAACATATTGAGTGTCAGTCAAATGTGTGATCAAGGAATGAAGTAATATTTCGATCGAATGGATGTGTTGTTAATGCGCTTGATATAGGAGAAACTGTGATCAAAGGTATAATAACTCTAAACAACTTATATATACTCAAGGGAGTACAACAATGATGCTATCTAAGAAGAAATGATGAACACTATCTATGGCATAGAAGATTGGGGCATCTAAGCTTCTCTCAGATAAGAAAAGCAAGCAAATTCCAGGTTGTTCGTGATCTTCCTTATATCAGCATTCCAGAAAATACAATATGACAATCATGTTAATTTGGTAAGCAAACCAGGTTGCAATTTCTTGAAAAGGAAGGATCAGCTAGTAAGCCTCTTGAACTTGTTCATACTGATTTATGTGGTCCATCAAGAAAAAAGTCACCCCATGGAGAGGAATACTTTATATTGTTCATTGATGATTTTTACAGAATGTGTTGGATAGGGCTTCTAAATCATAAAGATGAAGCATTTGAAAAATTAAAAGGCTTCAAAGCCATGGTTGAAAATGAATCAGATCGCAAAATAAAATGTCTTAGATCTGATCAAGGAGGGGAATTTACCTCAGATGAATTCTTTGACTTTTGTGAAGAACATGGAATAAAAAGGCAATTCTCCACTGCAAGGACTCCTCAACAAAATGGAGTGGTAGAAAGGATGAATAGAATTGTTAAACAAATGGCTCGTGCTATGCTAGATGAATCTGGAACTCCTGCAACCTTCTGGGGTGAAGCTGCATTTGCTGCTGTCACTATTCTCAACAAAGCAAATGTTCGGGTGAATAGCACTCAAACTCCACATGAACTTTGGTATGGTAAGACTCCTACTGTAAAATACTTCAAAGTTTTTGGAAGCAAATGTTACATCAAAAGGACTGATGAAAAACTTGGCAAGTTTGAACCCAGAGAAAATGAAGGCATTCTCCTTGGTTACTCTTCTCAAAGTAAAGGACATAAGTGTTATAATAAAATATTTGGGAAAATTTTTGAAAGTATTGATGTTGTGGTTGATGAAGCATGCAAAAATCCAAATCAGGTAAAAACCGAAGATTGTGGAGAAGATGAGGATTATCCTTCCACATCAAATCAGACTGATTCTGAAGAAGAAACCAATGAAGCACCAAAAGAACAGATAACGGCAGAAGAAAAGGCTCCATCCAGGTATGTTCAGTAAAATCATCCAGAGACTCAAATTTTGGGATAGAAAGAGGCAAGTGTGTAGACAAGAAGAACTATTACAGAAGCTTCAAGCTATCTTGCATTGCTTTCCTCCATCGAACCTCAAAATGTAAATGAAGCATGCAAAGATGAATGTTGGATCAAGGCCATGAATGAAGAGCTTGAGCATATTAAAAAGAATAATACTTGGAATTAGTTCCTAGACCTCATGATAAGAATATCATAGGAACCAAATGGATATTCAAAAACAAGCTGAATGAAAATGGAGAAGTTATTAGAAACAAGGCTAGACTTGTTTGTAAAGGGTATGCTCAACAAGAAGGTATATATTTTGAAGAAACTTTTGCACCAGTTGCAAGACTTGAAACCATAAGAATGTTCCTTGCTCTTTCTAGTTTTCAGAAATTCAAAGTATACCAAATGGATGTAAAATATGCTTTTCTTAATGGGGACTTAGAAGAAGAAGTATATATTGAGCAACCAAACGGGTTCATTCTTGGAAATGATCCAAAACTTGTATGAAAACTCAGAAAGGCTCTCTATGGTCTAAAACAACCTCCAAGGGCCTAGTATTACCATCTTGACAAATATCTCGATCAACAAGGTTTTTCAAAAGGATCACCGATAGCAATCTATATACAAAGATTGAAAATAATAAATTGCTAATACCTGTTGTGTATGTTGATGATATCATTTTTGGTAGCAATGAAGAAGCCATGAGTCAAAACTTTGCTTTGGTAATGCAGCAAGAATTTGAAATGTCCCTGCTTGGTGAGCTCACATATTTTCTTGGTCTGCAAGTTCAACAAAAGAAAGATGGTATTTTTCTGTCACAAACCAAGTATCTCAAGCAGATCTTGAAAAAATATAGCATGGAAGATTCTAAACTAGTATGTACCCCTATGGTAACAGGATGTAGTCTCAGCTCAAATGAGGAATCAGTAGCAGTACATCAACCAACCTACAGATCCATGATTGGCAATTTGCTTTATCTAATAGGTACCCGACTAGACATCATGCATGCAATGGGAATAGTTGGAAGATTCCAAGCCAATCCAAAGGAATCACACCTTCAGGAAGTCAAAAGGATTTTCAAATATCTTCAAGGAACACAAAATTTTGGTTTATGGTATCCTAGAGATACAGATCTTACACTTCATGCATATACAGATGCAGATTGGGCAGGAAGTGTTGGTGACAGAAAAAGCACTAGTGGTGGTGCATTCTATATGGGTTCCAGATTAGTATCTTGGTTTAGCAAGAAGCAAAGTTCAATTTCATTATCGACAGCTGAAGCAGAATATGTGGCCATTGCATCTTGCTGTACACAACTCCTTTGGATGATGCAAGCATTGCAAGACATTCAAATCACATGTAATCCACCCATCTCCATTCTATGTGATAATACAAGTGCAATCAGTATTTCAAAGAATCCAATGATGCATTCCAAGACCAAGCACATACCCATCAAATATCATTTTCTACGTGAACAAGTGCTTGAACAAAAGGTCGAATTGGAGTATGTTCCCTCCAAAGAACAGGTTGCTGATATATTCACCAAACCACTGCCCAGAGAGACATTTGAATATCTCAGACAAAAGCTGGGAATAGTTGATGCATCATCTTATGGTTAAAACTTATCTGTTTCAGAGAAAAGTGGTTATACGCAAGTTCCATGAAGCATATCCATGTACGTACACCGGTTTCTATGGATACAGTCGTGTATATGTTGGTTTGAAGAAAAACAGTGGGCCAAACTCAGGATGAAAGGAGTCTGATATGGGTCTAACAGTGATCATCTGGCACAAGGGGAGCATATACTTCTAGTAATGCATTGTTGGCATTATCTTAGAAGATCTTGGTACAAATTCACAATTGTTTTTTATGCAGGTGGAACATGTTCAGGGGGAGATCATGGCTATTGGTCTAGATGATGATTGACAGATGCTACTAATGATAGTTTTTGATAACTATCATGGTTTTGTTTCAGATATTTGGTCTCTATGTCATGTATATCTTTTAATGTCAAGGTCATGAAACAACCTATTTTGGTTCCCCACTATGCATGGGATGGATGATGTAATGTTCTTATTTTGACATGTATAACATTTGGTATATCCCCACTTGGTTGGATGGATGAGTCAAACTTAGTATATCCCCACTTGGTTGGGAGATGGATGTATGTATGAGTCATTGGTGACAGGAAGGTCATTTATGATGTATAGAGTCATGTTCTTCTTTTAGAACATCTTTTTGCAAACCTTGCTTATTTTCAGGGGGAGCATGGACTCAAGCATGGAGCTCAATCAACACTCTTCAACATATCAGAGCATTTAGCATGTGCTCAGGAGGATCATAACCCTTTGCCATTGATGACAAAGGGGGAGAGTGACTTGGGGTTGCCATCAAGTCCAAAGGGGGAGATTGTTGACATTATGACACAGATTTGGCACTATGACACAGGTGTTGTCCTTGATGGCAACTCACTCAGATGATAGATCACAGTTCAGACTCTCAGAATGAAGAAAGAGAGGTATATGTAGGTTCCTCATTGACCAAGGCACATGTACAGATAGGTTCACAGACCAAAAGGCGTGTATGGTGTACACATGCACTTTCACAGAAGGAAAGGCACGTACATGTTGGAAAACTTAGTTTTGGTCCATGGTATTTTGATCCATGGTATTGGACAAGGTATCCTGTTTGAAGTGTTGACGCCAGGTATTTGGTCCAAGGTATTGGTTCTAAGTGGTTCTGGTCCATGGTATTGAGTAAGGCCTAAAACTATAAAAGGAGGAGAAGATCATTAGGCAAAAGCACTCATGCATTGAATATCTAATGAAGAGCAAGATCTAGAATATAGGTTATTGTGTTATATTGCACAACTGGATCTGAATAAAGGATGAACCTTAGCACTTGAGGAAGGATAAGATCTAATGATGGGTCAAGATCTTAAAGCTTGAAGTGAAGTATCTTTGTGTGTTTTAATCTTTTATCTGAATAACTGGCGCATGTTGTAGACTATAAATATGATGATATGGGTATAACTAAAGTTTTGAATTATTGTAAAGATTAAATCATCATTTAAGATCTGTAAGCAGGTTCACCTTCGCAAAGGCACATATACACATTGTTTCTTCATATCAAAACAACATATACACCTTAAAATTGATTTGCAGATCTGTACGTAGGTTCGCCTTGAGAAAAGTGAGTATGTAGGTTCGACACATTGAAGTAGCATATACCTCATAAAATATGCTTTAGCCACTTCTGAATGTTGTTACAATGTTCTAGGTTCTGGTTACTGTATTCTGGTTACAGCATTCTGAAAAGTGATTGATTGATTCTGTTGTGGTTGGTGCAAAGGAGATGGATTGATACAGATGTATTTGATGTTTGAATGATGTTATTGATGGATCCAGTCTGAAAATTTATGAAACGTGGTCCCTGGAAGAAAAGAGAAGGTTGCAGCCTTCTGTAGGCTGGCACCTATGTACTAGTAAACATATCAACTAGTACAAGAGCTAGGGGTTGTAGCTCCCTTCCAGGTAGAAGCTTGCGTACTGGTATAAGACTACACTAGTACAAAAATTGTAAAAAGAAGTTTCTTATTAAAAAGAAGATAGAGACGATTGCAATAGGTGGTTTTCACCCACATTGGGTTTCCACTTTATATCTTGTGTTCATGTGTGTGTGTGATTATTTGTTCTATTTTACTGCACCCGGTTACTGTTTATATAGTTTTGATGCACTGAGTAAAGATCAACATATGATAAATTAACTGAATCATAAGTTTGCAGGATATATGCAAGTTTCCTTAAATACAATTGCGTATACACGCAAGTTCCATTAACTTAAGTAGCATATATGAATCTGATTATGGAAATGAAATATTACTAACTTGCTAATACTAATTCACCCCCCCCTCAGTATTATTTCCAACAATTCCCAACCAGAAATGCACATTTTTCTCCAGCAATCAAGCAGTCTCTTGCAGGTGCAGCTGAGTTCACGAATTCACTCCAAGACCAAGAAAAATAGAATTGCATGCATGGGTTGTTTCTCCTAAGAAAGAATGCAAAGGTATCCCTTGTTTCAAGGATTTATGTTTAGCAGTTGGAGGTTACATGCAAGGAGAAATTTCGAAAACTCCCAACAAGTGTCGCTTCCCCTAGATTCGTGGCATGTGCATCATAACATCGTCGTTATCAAAACTCATCAACCAAATTTTGTAGAGCTCATTCTTCACATCAACCTTGCATCTCTGACATCCAACATCACATATAGGAGCATTTGGCGCATTCAACTCAATTGTTTTGGGGTAAGCCCGCTTCCCATGCCTTATGCTACATTTCTGTCGCTTTTTGTGTTTTCGCTTGTGGGAGTACTGTTTAACTGATTTATTTGAATTCTTGTTGTCATCTACATATATACTAGCTTGTCCTAGCTCTGTTTCCGTTTTTGTTGCTATCTCACTACCGTCGCATGCATGAAACTATTTTGCACGGACGTTTGCCCAACCGGCGAACTGCCTCACCCACATGCACGTTGATCTATTTGCTAAATATTTCATTCACATTTTGCATGCATTTTTAATCACTTCTACTATCACTTAGTCTCCCCATGTGTTCACTGACTTACTTTCTTTCAGTTGCCCGTTAACAAGTTGGGCCAACCTTGGCCCAGGCTCTGCCTTCACCAAGGTTGCATTGCGCAATATGGGAAAGGAAGGCTCACCTTCCTCTCCAAATTTGTACATTCCTACCCAACACTAGCCTTCAGGACTGTTTTGTGCATTTCTGGAGGATAGTGGCTGCTTGGCCCAAGATATTGCACAAATCTATCCCTAGGCCAACAGTCCTTCCCAGCTGGAATTGCGCATTGCACAATGCCAGTAGTCAGAAGCTATACTAGACTGTGAATTGCATAATTCCAGTAGTTAGTCAGTATCCCAACAACCCAGACTGTGCCTTCTGCAGTATTGGTAGTTGGTCTCCTGACCTCCCGGTCAAAATTGCGCAACCTTTATGATCATGCACCCAGGTATGTTGCAAGTTAGTTCTCATGTTCATTTTGATTTTCGACTGATAGATTGCTTGCCATGAGTGTTTCCATGTCTCCAAGTATCCCAAATGTTCATCTACCTCTCAATAGTATAGGTACAATGGTTTTCATGAGAGCAGAGACGAAGAAACCATTCAGAGCATACTTGGGGATGTAGTCGATCAAGTGTCCATGGACTTTCCTACCCACAAATACATCAAATTGTTTATAGAAAAGGACATCAAGATATGACATCAGCAACATCACAATGAGAAACATCATGAACAACAACTAAAGATATCATACCGAATGCAACGATTGCAATAGGAGTGTTGTTGATAACACAGAGGTGGAACAAGGTTGCAAGCTCAAGCAGGTACATTGATGATAAAAGAAACTTTGGAGACTCATCTATGAAGTGACAATGTGACATGAAGATTATGTGAAGGCAGAATATGGAACAAAGAAGGAGTTGCATGTGCTAAATCAACAACTTAGGAAGAACATGAAGCTACACAGACAGATGAATGAGTTGCGACAGGAACATGAACAACAGTGCGCGCAACAAGAATTCACGGATGAAACTGTGCCCGTACAAGTTAAGGATCCATCCCAACAGCTGACACAGAGCAGACATGGTAAGCATTTTTTTTATCACATGCAAGGGATTCAAAAGCATGCATGTTGTTGAGCACATGCATGCAATCCAACCCATTGAACACACTCACTAAGGCGAAGACAAGAAGCAATTCCAACTATGGTTGAACATGTACTTCGGTAAGTTTATGTGCATGACCACCAACACACACTTGAAGATCAGCATGGACACTATTGCATCAGTGTTTTTTTGTTTCAACTGTACCCAAGAAGACCATGCACATGTTAGCAAATGATTTGGATGAAGGGGCCAAACCAATGCACTGATTGCAACAGAGGCAAGAGTTCGCTTCAGCAATATGTCACCATGAGGTGCATGCACACCATCATGGACGACCGAGCTTGGCATCAACTTACCACCTTCACCATCACAAACATGTCAAAGATTTGATCTCACCACAACGAACCGAGTGTCAGTAATTTCTTGCTTGGCTTGCTCAAGCTATGTTGTCTCACATGAGTATATGTGCATTGCATCATCGAGTCATGTCAATTGTAAGTCAAGTGTCAATAGTTGGATGTAACAGTCATAGAGTAGGTGAAGAGTCATGAGTGTAGTTGAAATGTCACAAAGGGGAATGTCAAGGGTCACCCCACCCTTTGTTATAAATATCCCTCATAACTCATTGTAAGGGCTTTTGGTCAACCAAGCTTCTACTAAGACTATCTTGAAGAAGACTTGGACAGTATTGTAACGTGCCTTGGCTTCTCCACTACATGGAGCTAGTAGATCTCTTTGGAGGAGGAGTGGATGTCATTATAACGTTCCACTATTGGGACTACCAGGTTTTGCATGGATGTATTGTATGATTGTGAATTACACTTCTTTATATAATAAGGGCCAACACATTTTCATGCATATGTTGTTATTGTAGTTGGACTGCTCTGGTTACCTTAATGATATATGTTGTTTAACTTACGTACTTGTGCATGAATTGATTCACATGCAATTATATGAATCTTGTTGTTAATGTTTTGATATGTTGTTAATGCTATCACCGTCCGTGTCGACTACTCTGTCGGGCGTTAGACAAACCTTTCACATGAACCTTGTTGTAACAACTATTGCACTCATCTTGGACTGGTCCATGAGTGTTGTATGCATTATCTTACCTTGTATGCTATGACTACCGCATTCGATTGGACTGATCCATCGAAAGCTATGCATTTCCTTTTGTGTTGTGTGTTCCTAGCTGAGTTGGGACTGATCCCTTTCAACCTGGAACTCACCTTCACCTTCTTCTCCCTTCGAAGTGTTAGAACCTCTCATACACCTTCCTTGACTCACTACATCAGTCACACCCTTTCTACTGACAGAGTTATCTTACTTGCCTCTATGCAACATCACAATCAAGGCATTACCTTACGACCCAATGCTAGGAATCTTACACCAAATGGTATGAGGTCTAATTGGGACTTCTTACCGAGGATATCGACTTGACATGTTGGCGGGGCCAGCACCGTCAACATTTTTGCGCTAGAAGGAGGGCCTGATGACAAGTTGTGTCCTCTCATCTAGTTTTGAACCTTTACATATCTTTCATGGAGTCTTGCACTCTTCTTCCCCTGAGGTGTTTTTCGAATCATGATGATGTCTCCATCTCAGGGATGTAGGTTTTAACCCCGTACAGAAATTACCTGCATATGAATTCTAAAACATAGAAAATAAACAATGCGAGAGCATAACACATAAAACACATATACACAGAGATTTCCCCTAGATCCCAACATTGGGACTACCAGCTTGATTTTTCATTATGTTCCTTTCAATGTTACAATACATATTTATACATGTCAAAGTATCCAATACCATGGATCGAAAACTGTCACATCCAAAACCATGGACCGAAAACCATCACATCCAAAACCATGTGTGAAAACCATGCACAAAACCATAGGTAGGCCTACCCAACCTAATATACGGTCCAAAAAAAATTTCCCCGGAGTGCTGCCTCAAACCTGTAGAGGGGGGCTACCCACCCCCCTCAAACCCCCTAGACAGGGAGGGCTGCAACCCCCCCGCTACATGATTGGCGCAACAAAGGGGGGGCTTCGCCCCCCAGATAACTACGTTGACTAGTCGTGGAAAGAATATAACACAACCCAACATTCTCCCACTTGTTGTTTCTTTCCACATGAGAGCTTAGTCATTTACCCAACCCTACAATGGCCATTGTTTCTCTACACCAAGAGAACTTCTCAAAGCTCATAGATTTTTTCAATGCATCTTTAGTATTCTTCAAAGTGTCCACCTTTACCAGCAACATCTTTTTGTCTTCTATCATATCCCTCACAAAGTGATACTGAACATCAATGTACTCTGTCTTTTAATGATAAGCAGGGTTCTTTGCCAAGAAAATTGCACTTTGGCTATCATAGTCTATCCTTATAGCTCCTTGTACTAACCCCATACTTGAACACAATCTCTGCAACCAAACTGCTTCCTTGCTTGCATGAGTGGCTACCATGTATTCTTCCTCTGTAGTTGATAGTGCCACTACAAATTGTTTCTTACTCATCCAACTAACTACACCTCCAATAGGTTAAACACATACCCACTTGTAGATCTTCTCTGATCTAGATCTCCAGCCCAATCTACATCAACAAAGCCACGAATATCTAAAACTTTGTCCAATCCTAGTCTTCCTTGGTAGAACAAACCATAATCACTAGTGCCACACAAATACCTGAAAAGCCACTTCACTGTTGTCCAATGCTCCTTCCCTGGTTTTGACATAAACCTGCTTAATACTCCCACTGCATGTGCAATGTTTAGTCTAGTATAGACCATCACATACATCAGACTACTGTCTACACTTACATATGGAACACAGGGCATGTCTTCTTCCTCTTCTTGTGTCTTGGGACACTGTTCAGCAGATAACTTTACATCTACAGAAATAAGAACCTTCACTAGTTTACTATCCTGCATATTAAACCTCTACAGTATTGTCTCAACGTACTTCCTCTGGCTTAACCATAGCTTCCTCTTTGCCCAATCTCTTTTAATTTCCATGCCCAAAATATAGTTTGTAGCACCAAGATATTTCATGTCGAATTTGGAGGACAATTGGTTCTCCAAATCCTGGATAATTTCTTTGTCATACATATCATCCATATACAAGACTAGATAAATAACACAGTCGCAAATTAATTTAAAATACACACAATGTTCTGCTTTGCTTCTAGTGAAGCCAAGTCCTCGTATAAATGTATCAAATTTCTGATACCACATCCTTGGTGATTTTTTTAACCCATTCAAAGAATTTTTTAACTTGCATACCAGTTCTTTCTTACCCTTCACCACAAAGCCTTTAGGTTGCTTCATGTAGATCTCCTCTTCCAGATCCCCATGAGGAAACGTTGTCTTCACATCCATCTGTTCTACCTCAAAATCAAAAGTAGCAGCAACAGATAAAAGTAATCTAGTAGAATATACCTTGGAAACAAGAGAAAAGATATCACCAAAATCAATTCCCGGCACCTGGGAATAACCTTTTGCTACCAATCGAGCTTTGTATTTCTCCACCTTTCCTTCGGCATTTGTCTTCTTCTTGAAAACACATTGTCTGCCAATGGGTTTCCTTCTAGTTAGCAACTCCACCAGATCCCATGCCTCATTTTTGTGCAAAGATGCCATTTCATCAACCATGGCCTCTTTCCAGATTTTTCCATCCTCTGAATCTACTGCTTCCTTCATAGTTCTGGGATCATCATCAATAATAGACAAAGAAAAATTTGAATAGAAAGCAGATGGGCTATACCTTTCTGGTTACCTCCTTTCTCGAACTGATCTTTTCACACTTGGAGTTTGTGGCTCTTCATCTTCTGATTCCTCCTCTGTTGTAGAGTATGATTCTTCCTCCTTAAGCATAAACTCTATCTTCTCAGGTTCCTTTGTTGGACTTCATGTTTAATAAAATATTTCACCTCTCTGAACACCACATCCTGGTTGTATACAACCTTCCTTGTTACTAGGTTCCAAAGCTTATGACCCTTTAAACCATCCTTATACCCATTAAAGATGTACTTTTCATATTTACTATCCAATTTGGTTCTTTTCTCCTTTGGAACATGTACATATGCATCACATCCAAATAGCCTCAGATGTGAAAGAGAGGGTTTCTTACCAGTCCATACCTCTTGTGGAGTCTTATCCTCCAACGCTGATGAAGGGGATCTGTTGACTGGGTAACATGTTGTCTCCATCGCCTCTGCCCAGAATTGTTGTCCTATCCCGGTACCACTGAGCATGCTTCTTTCCCTTTCCACAACGTCTTGCTCATTCTTTCTGAAACTCCATTTTGCTCAGGTGTATATGGAGTAGTATTCTACCATGCTATCCACACTTCTTACAGAATTCTTCAAATTCCTTACTATAAAACTCTCCACCGTTATTTGTCCTTAGCACCTTTATCTTCTTCTCTATCTGGTTTTCCACCAGAGCCTTAAATTATTTAAACCTGTCAAAGACTTCAGATTTCTTGTTAAGGAAATATATCCATGTATTCCTTGAGAAGTCATTTATAAGTGATACATAGTATACAAACTTACACAGTGATGGAACCTTCACAGGTCCAAACACATCATTGTGCACAAGCTCTAATATCTGTTTTGCCCTCTTACCACCAGAGGGGAAACTCACCTAATTCTGCTTCCCATATACATAATTTTCACAAAAATCAAAATCCAGAGAGCTATTACTCATACCTTCTACCATACCTTTACCATGAAGTATTCGAAGGCCCTTCTCTCTAATATGTCCAAGCCTTTTATGCCACAACATGGTCTTCTCCCTATAGACCACTAGATCTTTTGCTCCACTTTCAGGAACCATAGAACTGTTGCACCCATCAACAATAGTGCTACCTTGTAGCTTGTACAAAGTTCCAATCCGAACTCCCCGCATCAATATCAGTGCTCCCCGAACCATCTTGCAAGTATCCTTCTCGAACACTATTTTTAAACCTGCATCAACTAGCTTGCTTACATAAATCAGATTTATGGCCAATGCAAGAATATGCAGAACACTTGGAAGTGTTCTAACCCTTCCACCTTGCAACTTCAACTTTACATTTCTTCGACCAATGATTCTAGCCTTCCTATCATCCACTAAGAAGACATCACCACCATCGTATTTCTCATACTCGCAAAACCACTCTCTATGGTGAGTGATGTGAAAGGATGCACCTGAGTCAATCAACCATGCCTCGTGATCTACATGTGTACTTGAAGAAGCCAAAGTACACATCCCCACCTTCATTTGAGGTGGTTTTCACCTCTACAGAAGGAGCATCATTCGATCCCTTTCCTTTGTCAGGACCTTTAGATTTATAGTCCCTTTTGTAGTGCCTTCCTTTCCTCATTTCCAACAAACTACCTTTACAGTTTTTCCTGGAGATTTAGATCTCCCTCTAGATTTAGATCTCCCACTCGATGATTTATTTTTGTTTCTGTTGTGGGGACAAGGCATCACTATTCTGGCTCTCCATTCTTTTCCGTCTCATCTCTTCCATCATCAAGGATCAGACTATTTCATCAAACTGCAAGGCAATTGCATTGCTACCTATTGCAATAACCAGACTATCCCACAAATCTGGTAGAGAAAATAACAAATTGATGCACTTATCTTCATCTGAAATTTTAATATCAACAGATAATAATTGACTTACCACAGTATTAAATGTGTTCAAATGCTCTGTCATTGAGTCTCCATCTTTCATCCTCAAGTTATACAACATTTTCTGTAGGAATAATTTATTCACCTGAGACTTAGATTGGTACAAAGTACCTAACTTGTCCCAAAAAGCCTTCGTCGTAGCTTTCCCTGATACATTCAACAATGCTAAATCTGAGACACACAATTGTATTGTGCTCGTTGCCTTCTGAATCAACTTCTTCCATTCTTCATCGGACACACCCATTAGTTTAGTACCCTGATCTACCACGATCCGCTGATTTTTATCCACCAACAGATCCTCCATATTTAGTTTCCACAACTCAAAACTCTGACCATTAAATTTCTTGATCTCTATATTTCCACTTCTCACCATCTTCTTTCACCACTAGAATCAATCTCGTAGATCTCCCACTGAACAGGGTATACCACAGGCCCGAGCGAAACCCCTCAGCAACAAAGGCATCCCCTTGAAGCTAAAATAGATCTGATACCAAATGTAGGTTTTAACCCTGTACAAAAATTACCTACATATGAATTCTAAAACACACAAAATAAAAAATGTGAGAGCATAACACATAAAACACATATACACAAAGATTTCCGCTAGATCCCAAAACCAAGACTACCAGCTTGATTTTTCATTATCTTCCTTTCAATGTTACAATACATATTTATACATGTTGAAGCATCCAATACCATGGACCGAAAATGATTGTGTCCAAAACCATGGATTGAAAACCATTGCATCCAAAACCATGTGAAAAAACCATGCACAAAACCATAGGTAGGTCCGCCCAACCTAATACAGGGTCCAAACAAATTTTCCCCAAGGTGTTGCCTCGTACCCCGTAGAGGGGGGCTATCTGCCCCCCATTGCGCAATTGGCACAACGAAGGGGGGGCTTCGCCCCCCCTCTAACCCCCAGTTAACTACATCAGCTAGTCATGGAAAGAATATAACACAACCCAACAAGGGAAGATTTTTGATATCTTGTCCACTCACACATATGATGGTGAGGGTGAAGTGGCCTGGCCTGAGAACTTACATAACTTTCTTTCCATGATTCATGAGGAAGATGAGTTTTCTGACGAACAGGGCATTTTGCAGCTTGCATACACACCTCATGAATCTCCATTTTGTTGGGTGCTCAACCTACCCGCTGACACTGTACACTCATTTGAGAAATTTTGTGCTCTTATTGAAGACACATTCTATCATTTTGATCCAGAGCATCTTGACCGAGAACTATTAAAACAACAGAGGGCTCTACATGAATCGGTTATTGATTTTTGGCAGCGCTTCCATGACTTGCAATCACAAGCTCCGAGGAGCCAAATGAAATTTTATTATCTTTGGGACCGTTTCGAGTACTACCTTAAGAAATCTATCTGTCCCAAGAGAAAGTTTGAGATCAAGCCTCTCTCAACATTCTTCATTAATGGAGTTGTGCAACCTCAGGTGGAAGCAGGCACTGTCTCAACTGATTGTCTGCCTTCCTCTTTTTCAATAGCTCCACTACTACCTAGTGATGTTGAGGATCATGCTCACACACTCGTTCATCCTTCACACCCTCCCAACATCACTTCCCTCAATTTTCGCGCAATTTGGTTGTGAGTCCTTTGAGTCCTCATATGCATTCTTTTCTATGACCTCCGTCTTCGCACCTAGGTGTTCCTCCGGATGATGTTGTCTTGTGTTTGTCCATTCCAAACTCTTCACTTATTGTGAACGAGGAACAACCCATTGACGGAAGTGGTATTGCAGAACCAACATGCATTATCATTCATGAAGAGTATGAGTGGGATCTTGAGCATCAACACTCGGTGAAGGACGACTCCCTTCCATCTGAGCCCCCTTCATTATTTCCTAACATCGTTGGTGAACCCGCCATCCATGATTTCGCATGCATGTCTTTATCCACGGATGCACCCATTGTTGATATTTCATAGGACATGCCATATGTTATCCCATCATCCAACAACAGAGAGGACCAATCATTCATTGTAAATCCACTTGATCTTTCATCTGATTTTTCCGGAAACGCAGAGGGTGAACATCCTTCCTCCTCATCTACCCCTCTGTGTGATTCATGAAACCATGAGGATGTCGACCAACATCTTGAATTTTTTTAAATTGGTTGTCGTGATTCTTCACCTCATCATCTTATCATGATGTTGATTCACTCGTTGTTAATCCATCTAAGCCACTAGTTTATGAGGATCCATTTGTCAACGAAGTCGAAACCCCATAGACTATTGAGGCACTTCAGCCCGAGCTGATGGTTATGTCAAGCCCTCATTATCCTGACGTTGGTTTAGTTTCTGATTAGGAAAGTGTTCAAACACTCAAGGCTCCTCATCACTCATATGTATGCACTCAAGATCAATCTAACACTCAGATTTTACTTCCCCCACTCAAACTACACAATCCCATTTCTCATTCATTGGAGGAGTCTTACATTGCAAGCACTCGTGCATGACGCAAGGTATCTTTGTTTCTTTCATTTTCTTGCATTTCATAGTCAAGAGTGTGACTATGCTTCAAATTTCCACGTAGTGTCACGCAACACCATGATAAGTCCACAGGCTGCCTGTCATGAACATGCACTCACTTATGTCCCATGGGCACTTTGAATCACGAAGTGTGGTTGTCTTCATTGTTATATCTTTATTGCTTTCTGGTTCGCACAACTGGGTTGCTCACGGACAAAGCCTTCACCAACATGGGTCTACCAATGCGTCAATGGTTGCATTGGAAGTATCACTTCACGTGATCAGCCCCATGCACTGTTAGTGTAGGAGTAGGAGTAGTGTTTGCTTTCAGTTGTTTGCTTGCATGCTTGTTTTCATGCGTGCTTTATTTTCTTGTTTGTTTACTTGCTTCACTTTCATTTTTTCTTCTGCTCTTGTTGTGCTTTGTTGATTGTTAGTTCATTCGCTTGTTTCATTCATAGCTTAGTTTTGCATGAAACCATGTATGACTCTTAAAGGAAGCTGGGTAAAGTACAAGAGGGCTTGTACAACTATCACTACTTGATTTTTTGTCATATTGGCTCTGTATGATGAGCTTGTTACTTTTAGTCCATGATATGTTGAAGGAAAATACCTACTATTCGAAGTGAACCTTGGTGTAAACACAACGCTTGCATGCTAACTAGTGTCACCTTCTCTCATCGATTGCTTTTGTGTTAACCCTTGTCAGCTCAGTCAAGTAGAATAAGGTAAGGGGGAAAACCTTAACAGGCATGTCAGAGATACAATAAACTACTTCTCTACTAGAACAACCTCTTATGCTCTCAATAAGTTGGGATCCCTCTTCTGCCTCTGAAATGAATAAGTGTTATGCACAGTGAAAAATAAAAAATGAAAAATGAATAAGGCAAAAGAAGATAAAAGCTTCCTGTGTAAGTAGGTGATGTAAGTAACTCCGCGAGGGTACTGACCAGGCTCGCTGGCAGTGAATCCATGCTTGTGTTCCTATATGACTCCACTGGGGTATTGTCCAAGCCTACTAGTAGTGGAGCAACACCAGAGATGAAACTAAGACTCTGATGACTATACTGCTTGTGCACCTATATACCTCTCAACCCCAATCGAAACAACTTTGTTGTCTTGGCTTGGAATGTGTGTCAATAAAACAAGGGTTTGGCAGATGCTACATTTTACAATCAAGTTAGTGTGAAATCAAGATGAGCTGAAAACTAAAAAATACTTCTGAAGGTGTTAGACTTGATTTTCACAAACAAGGTCCATTTAGAGAGCTAGATTTCTACCAGTGTGTCGCCAAGTGTTGTAGCGACTACAACCACCCTCCAAAACTTTTCCTTAGCCTCATTTTGGAGCCTCCCTTCCAACCTTCATAGAAGCTTTCCTTGCTTTGTCAAGTACTCAATCTTCAATTGTTTTCCTCACACAAAGGAAGCCTGTCGATTACAGTTGATCCATTCCCGTCACAGGCTGCTCACCTGGACTTGGTCTAGCTACAGGCTGAAAAGATTCCCCTTACAAATTTCACATTTCTAGAGGGAAACCAACCTTCCCTCCAAGAATTGTGTAATACTATCTGACATCTTGTTAGGCTCCAGGATTGCGCAATCCTGCCAGCCAACCCTCCCAACAGGATTTGCGAAAATTTTCCTAATAGCAAGTTGTTCAACCTAAGATTTGTGAAAATCTAGGAAGTAGTCAGCTTCTCTACCAATAAATTGCGCAAACCTCTTGGGAAGTTGACCTAGCTCCCATCCATAAATGCACAGTTTTCTCCAGTAGTCAAGCAGTCGCTTGCATGTGCAGCTAAGTTGACCAGTTCCCTTTGGGAATGAGAAAAACAGACTTGCATGCATGGGTTGTTTCTCCCAAGGTAGCATGCAAAGGCATCCCTTGTTTCAAGGCTCTATGTTTAGTAGTTGGAGGCTACATGCAAGGAGAAATTTTGAAACCTCCCATCATGTTTCGCTTCCCCTAGATTCGTGTCATGCGCATCACAACCTTGATGTTATCAAAACTCACCAAACAAATGCTACAGAGCTCATTCCTCACATTAACCTTGCAGCTCTAACATCCCACATCACATCTAGGAGTAGTCGACACATTCACTCAGTTGTTTTGGGGTAAGCCTACTTCGCATGCCTTGTGCTGCATTTCTGTCACATTTTGTGTTTTCACTTGTGGGAGTATTGTTTTCTTTATTTCTTTGAATTCTTGTTGTCATCTACATATATACTAGCTTGTCCTATATCTATTTCAGTTTTTGTTGCTATCTCACTGTTGTCGCATGTATGAAACGGTTTTGCATGGACATTCACCCAACCGGCGAACTACCTCAACCACATGCATGTTGATATGTTTGATAAATATTTCATTCATGTTTTGCATGCACTTTTAATCACTTTTTCTATCACTTAGTGTCGCCATGCATTCACTAACTTACTTGCTTTCAGTTGTCTGTCGGCGAGTCGGACCAACCTTGGCCCAGGCTCTGCCTTCACTAAGGCTGCATTGCGCAATCTAGGAATCAAAGACTCACCTTCCTCTCCAAATTTGTGCATTACTACCTAGCACTGACCTCAAGGACTGTTTTGCACATTTCTAGAGGAGAGTGGCTTCTTGGCCCAAGAAATTGTGCAAATATGTCCCTAGGCCAGCAGTCCTTCATAGCTGGAATTGCACATTGTGTAATCCCAACAGTTAGCAGCCAGACTAGACTGTGCATTGTGCAGTTCTAGTGGTCAGTCAACAACCTAGATTGTGCCTTATGCAATCTTGGCAATCCTTCTCCTGACCTCCCAGCTGAAATTGCACAATATGTATGATCATACACTCAGGTATGTTTTAAGTTAGTTCTCATGTTCATTTTGGTTTTTGACTGACAGATTGATTTCCACAAGTGTTTCCATGTCTCCAGGTATCCTAGGTGTTCATCTGCCTCTTAGCAGTACATGTACAATGGTTTCCAGGAGAGAAGAGATGAAGACACCATTCGGAGCACACTTGGGGATGTAGTCAATCAAGTGCCCATGGACTTGCCTACCCATGAAGACATCAAGTTATTTGTAGACAAGGACATCAAGATATGATAGCAACAACATCACAATGAGAAACATCATGAACAACAACTAAAGACAACATACCAAATGTAATGAATACAAGAGGAGGGTTGTTGACAACACGGAGGCGGAACAAGGATGCAAGCTCAAGCAGGTCCATTGATGATGAAAGAAACTTTGGAGACTCTAGCTATGAAGTGACGGCGCAACATGAAGATCCCACGAAGGAAGAAGATGGAAAAAAGAAGGAGTTGCATGTGCTGAAGTAGCAACTCAAGTAGAACATGAAGCTGCACAGACAAACGAATGAGTTGTAACAGGAACAGGAATAATAGTGGGCGCAACATGCACTCACGGATGAAACTACACCCGTACAAGTTAAGGATCCATCCCAGCAACTGACATAGATCAAGCATGGTGAGTAGTGTTGTTGATCACATGCAAGGGATTTAGAAGCACGCATGTCATTGAGAACACACATGCAATCCAACCCATTCAACACACTCACCAAGGTGAAGATAAGAAGCAAGTCCAACTTGGGCTAAACATGTACTTCGGCAAGTTGATGCGCATGACCATGAGCACACACTTGAAGATTAGCATGGAAATTATGCATCACTGTGTTGCTGGCTCAACCATACCCAAGAAGACCATGCACATGTTAGCAGATGAGTTGGATGAAGGGGTTGAACCAATGCACCGATTGCAATAGAGGTAAGAGTTTGCTTCAGAAATATGTCACCATGAGGTGCGTGCACACCATCATGGGCGACCAAGCTTGGCATCATCTTACCACCTTTACCATCACAAGAATGTCAAAGAGTTGGTCTCACCACAATGGATCGAGTGTCGATGATGTCTACCTTGGCTTGCTCAAGCCATGTTGTCTCACATGAGTACATGTGCATTGTAATGTTGAGTCATGTCAAGTGTAAGTCAAGTGTCAATAGTTGGACATAACAGTCATAGAGTAGGTGAAGAGTTGTGAGGGTAGTTTAACTGTCACAAAGGGGAATGTCAAGGGTCACCCTACCCTTTGCTATAAATACTCCCTCATAACTCATTGTAAGGGCTTTTGGTCAGCCAAGATTCTACTAAGACTATCTTGAAGAAGGCTTGGACAGTATTGTAATGCGCCTTGGCTTCTCCATTGCACGAATCTAGTACATCTCTTTGGAGGAGTGGGTGGATGTGGCTATAACGTTCCATTGTTGGGGCTAGCAGGTTTACATGGATGTACTGTATGATTGTGACTTACACTTATTTATATAATAAGAGCCAACACATTTTCATGCATATGTTGTTATTGTATTTGGACTGCTTCGATTGCCTTAATGATATATGTTGTTTAACTTAAGTACTTGTGTATGAACTAATTCACATGCAATCATATGAATCTTTTTGTTAATGTCTTGATATGTTGTTAATGTTGTCACCATCTGTGTTGACTACTCGACCAGACATCAGACAGACATTTCACATGAACCTTGTTGTAACAACCATCGCACTCGTCTTATACTGATCCGTGAGTGATGTACTTGTTATCTTACCTTGTCTGATGTGACTTCTGCATCTAAGTGGACTGCTCCACTCGAAGCTATGCATGTTCTTTTGTGTTGTGTATTCCTAGCTGAGTTAGGACTGATCCCTTTCAACCTGGAACTCAGCTTCACCTTCTTCTCCCTTTGAAGTGTTAGAACCTCTCATAGAGCTTCCTTGACTCACTGCATCAGTCACACCCTTGCTACTGATAGAGTTATCTTACTCGCCTCTGTGTGACATCGTGGTCAATGCATTACCTTACAACCCATTGCTAGGACTCCTACACCAAACAATATGAGGTCTAATTAGGACTTCTTACCAAGGAGATCCGTTTGACATGTTGGCAGGTTCATCACCATCAACACACTGGATCAGTTGATTGAGTGTTCACTACTGAAATGGACACTGATGTAGATATTGTTGTTGTAGATGCTGAAATTGATATAGTTGTCACTATAACTACTGAAAGAGAAACAATTTGTTCTTAGGTCCCATGTTTTTCTTTTTCTTTCAAAAACTTTTCAATCTTAGTCTCCATCTTTTCTATCTATACATTTTGTTCCATTATGATTTTAAACATATTTTCTTTCTCTTGTTCTAACTGCTCTATCTCTTTGGTTTGTGGATCTTCTGTAGAAGGGAGATTTAGTTGTTTTATTTAAGTTACTATGTCTGCATTCTTGTTTCTTATTACTTCTTCTGCTGCATTGAAATTGGTAGGATCATATCCCAACTTTACTATTAAATATTCTAAATATTTAATCCTTGTATCTTTAGCTAGGGAATATATTTTCTCTATCTTCAACTGAGACTAAATGTTTTCTAGTGATGCTTGTAGCTATGATACTGTCATAGATGAATTGGTAAGAGCAGAATAAATCATTTTACCAAATTTTTCATTTAAATCAATATGGTCAATAGGATGAATCAATTTTGTATAAAAAGAAAACATTGATTTGGTGTAATCATCTGCACTTTTAGGATGAATAATCTTGGCTTCCAGGAAATCTATTTGCATCTTTCCCTTCGTAATGTCGAAGGAAGAAAGTAACATGTGTTGTGAAGTTGAGTTTTTCTTCCAAAACTGTGTATAAGTGGAAGCTTTCCAAGCCTCATTTCTCTGCTTGATTTCCCTGTAGACTGCAAAAACACTCTATTCTTTTTTATTTTGTTGCATTTCTCCTATCTGAGATGAAGAAACACTACACTGGCTGAAGACAGGAGATTCTACAATCATCCCTTATATCCTAGGAGATAATGGCACAAAGGAGCATGTCACGAAAATTGGATGTTGCTTTGAAATATCTTCTTGTTGTGTCTCACTTGTATTGGTTGTCTTCTACCATTTACTGTATATTTTGAACTCTTTAGCTGAAATTTATGTTACCATAGGTGAAGAACTGCCCCTTGCTATTTTGTACTGCTTTTTATCTGGTATAGAATTTTGTGATGCTATAGATGATATAACCTCTTCTGTAACCTAAAGTTTATTCTCTTTCCATTCATCCTAGTTCATGTATTGTTCTATCTCAGGCCTAGGAGTGTGAGCATATGGGGCTTTTTTCTCTACTATTAACTTTGAAATCGCACCTAGGGGATCATATGACCAAGTGAAGCCTAATTTGAAATTCATATGCTTTAAAATATTTTCTACTTCCTTCCCCGCTAATCTAGCATTACAAATAAAAGGTCCTACTTGAGTCTTGATCTTAAATTGAGCCTTCTTCTTTGCTGCTAGAAAATGAAGTTGATCTATGTTGATCATTTGTCTGATGTATTCTAGTGAAAAAATTCAAATAGGAACAAACTTAGGTAATCTATATGGAGGTAATTCAAATCCATAGATCCTAATCTCTGTATAATTTTGTTATAAATACCAATCTCCTATTCTGTTTTTTCACTGAGATGTAGGATTTTTCTAATCTCTGGCCCAATCCTCGGTTATGCATCATTTTGTAGTAAACAAGAAACAACATACACAAATTGATCTACAAATTCATTGAATGTGAATTCAGTGGTGTTCTACCTCACCAAGGGAGACCAATGGATCAATGATTATGGATTTCATTGGTTGTGCATCTTTTGTCGGGGAAAGGAAAGCCTCTCTGACTGATAAAACATAAACAAATATACTAAAACAAAGGCATATTTTAACATTCCTTATGTAGAAATCTTTGCGAACTGATCATGAATCAATTCTGCTAAGAATTCAATGAAATTGAAAATTAGATAGGGTTTTCCATCAGCTGAGAAAATTGATAGGAAACCTATTGTTATAGACATATTTAGGCACATCAACCCCAAACTTATATGTCGATAAACTAGGGCTCTTCGACCCCTAAAAGAGTTGTTTCATACCCTAAAATAACATAGTCATCTGATTACATCATTCCCCAAAAGTTCCACCTGAGAAACCATCCAGAAATGGCCTAAACTGAACCATACTGACTGCTCCACCGGTAGGGTGCGATGCATGCAAAGTGGTACATTGCCAGGGTGTGATGCATACTGATTAGACCTTCTATAGGGTGCGATGGGTGAGGATGGAAAAATGTCCGAGACAGCTTGCTAGGTGGTTGCTCATGGAATCTTCTAGAAACTTCTCCTGTGCCACATTCCTCTCTGAATTCGCCCAAGGATGAGTAAGATATCCAAGAAATCTCCAAGTGGAACCAATTGCAACAAGTGGAATTACACTAATCAAACCCCATGGATGACTCACACCCTTGCAGACATCTATAAATGGATCCCTCATCTAAGAGATCCGGAGGCTGGAATATTGTAAATTGCAAGGAAGTGCTGATAGTTTGTAATTGAGGAAAGAGTATTGTATTGTTGGTATGATCTTGCTATTTCATGAGGTGAAGAGGGATTGAAGCTAGGAGGATGATGCTAGATCAGACAACTGGTTGTAATTCTCCCTTCTATTAATAAAGTTCTTCAATTTTTCTTCCATATGATTGTGCAATTGTGAATGTTATCATTTGTTCATTATACATCTGATTCTGTAATGTTTATGTTGTAATAGATCATGATGATTTGATGGTTCTTTGTTACTCTCCAAGTGAGTTAAGTACGGAGTGGAGTTGCAAGCTCGATCAAGGGGGAGAGAGAGCAAGCAAGGGATTAAGCGGAAGTTCCAAGTTGCTTTCTTGTCTTTCTCTTATGTGTTACACATAGAAGAAATCGTTGAATTGCTTTAAATTGTTGTTTCTGGGGTAGTTGCCAAACCTAGAGGGTTAGTCGTTCGACAAGACATTAGTTTTCCCAGAAACAAATTGGCGACTCCACTGGGGAAAAAATAGATGTTTGTTTGTTGTTATTGTTTGTTTGATAAACTATAGAGAGAGCCTGAAGTCAGCTAGGTAGCCTTCGAACTGCTCTTGCTCTGCAATTACATAGTAGATGAATGTTGCTTCAGTCAATCTCTGGTTTAGTTTATGAATTAAACATTTGGCTCACAAGCACATCTAGATTCCCTTTTGGTAGCCCAGTAACCTCTCAAGACATTCCTCTATACTTTACTCTTTACCATCCATCAAAGCTCAGCTCAACTCATTGAAAACTGTTGCACATCTGAGCCAAAACCCATTTCAGTTGCGCTCCCTGGCCCATCACACTGTCTGTTACTGTAACGTAGTATACATCACACCTCCTGAGTGTAGAAAGTGTGATGCGTCCCTATTTCTGTGAAGCCTAGGTGCGATGACTGACTGAACCTTTTTCCATTCTAGAAATTGGGGGCTTTTGACCTTGTTTTCAATTTTGTTTAGTTGTTTTACTACTTATGAACAATGCCTCGTTACTGAAGCCTACTTGCATCACATAGATAAACCTCCATTAGATTAGGATTAATAGATGTTTTTGTGTATTTGTTCGTCATTTACAATCCTTTGTTGAAAAGTTTCTTAAATTGATCTGTCGCTTTGGTACAAAAAATGTCGTAATTGTCATTTTGTGTCGAAAAGAGAAGTGTTGTGAATTCTTCCTTCTCTTGATAGTTGATTGAACTTTTATTCATGTATTTGGTTTGATTTGTTTATATTCGAAGTGTCAAAAGCATTTTTTTTATTCAAAATTGAAAATTGTCATTTAGTCTTCCTTTCTCTTTTGAAAAAGAAATTGTTGAAAATGTCATTTTGAGTAAAATATTTCAGATCTTGGCTGCATTTAGTTTTCCTTTTTGGCATTTTTCACATTAAGGAGAACGAAAAAAATACATGCATTTTCATTTAGCATTTTTTAGTTCGTGTGCAAAAAAAAAAAAAAATTGATTTAGGAAAATGCACTAGTGTGAGCTCTTTGCTCTTTGTTTGAAAGAATTGTAATCTTCTTTCCCTAGTAGCTAGGATTTTCATTGCTCAAAATAAACAAAGATTGTTTATCATTGTAGATTGCATATTAGGAATTTCAAATCATCATCATGCGGTGAACCATTGAAAGGAAAACTGTAAGCAAGATCAACTTTAAAATAAATTTCAATGAATCTAACAACGCTTTGGAACTTAACGCAACACATCTAGAGTTCTAGGCTAGAGACGTGTTCTGGAATCGTTAAAGCTAGTGGCTATCGTTTTCATCGAAGGTTGGGTGATTCCTCCTCCTTGATACGACAAGCACTATCGCGGACTTGTGCTCCATGTACCGTCAATTATATATTGGGAGACCACAATAGGCTTATATCCTTTATCTATAGGAAGTTGAGTCTGGTGTCTTATTGATCGCAATGCATTGAACACAGCATTTGGGAAGATTGACTGCCATACATAAGTCCTCGGTAATTTCTCTTTAATTTATCACCAAGGTGTATATTGTAGTTTTGCGATTAGTTTGCTAATCCCTCTGTCTAGATTTTCCAAAGTAGTCACTTTCGTTCCTTTTAGACTCTTTAAAAGAAAAGGTCCATCTGAGCACTTGTCAGTTCAGGCTCATTAAAAATCGAAGGAGACTTGAGTCATCTTTAGCTTTTTCTCTACTCTTAAAAACTGAAAAAGAAAAGTTGTGTCAAAGCATCATTAAAATTAATTGAATTTAGAACAGCATCATTTTCCCCTTAATTTTGAGTTGATCAAGTAATCTGCAATCGTGGAAGAAATTCAATCAAAACCCTGTCGTTCATAGATACTAGCGAGTCAACCATATTTGACTCCAGAAGTGAAGCCAATCCGAACAAAGTGGTCTCGTTTAACTGAGTCCAATTCATCTGGTTTATTTGAAACTTTTGTTTCAACATCATCAGAGACTATAGTTACTTCGATCATTTCTGGTACATTTGCCTTTAGAGAAGAAGTTCCACAGTTACAAGAGGACATTAGAACTAATCCTAGTGTAATGGTAGACACTTTTATACTTGAAACAAATCCATATAGAGTTGATCCAGAACCCATCTCAGTTCAAACCAAGGCTACATTCAAACCAATAGTTGTTCAAGAACCTCCCTTTGAGACTGAAGTTCACTTACCTGAACATCTGGAAGTTGAGTTTTAGAATTCAGAAGGTGTCACCCCTCTAGTATCTGTCACTGCAGAAGCTATACCTTCTTCGGCTCTAGAAATCTTTTACAGACCTAACGGTCTGCCTCTTCCACATGGTCTGATTGCTATAGAGGAGATAGTAGAAGATCCCCCATCTAGTACCCTGTTACATTTTGGAACTGGGATTCATTTGTATCCTTCTACTCCTGAGTTTGGCTCTTTTAATCCTCCTTCATCACAAGTTCTTGTTGAATCGCTAGGAAATCTTTTGGATAGACTAAACATGTCTTAGCAACCATCAACATCTAGGAATGTGTCATCTGATGTAGCTATGACAAAACTCCCTGCTGCCATTCCTACAATGTTTGCTTGTATACCATCTGTTCCAGCTGGTTATCAATCACTAGCTAGAGTCCACTCAGGGCTACTTCGGCAACATGGTCTACTCCCATTTATTCATCCGGAGTCCCATCTGGTATTTCTTACATAAAAACTCAATAATTTGATCATGCACGCCAGTATTAATTTGGGCAAACCAGTATTCAAAGACTGATATATCCTTTAAACACTGGACTGCCGCCATATGGAAGGCAATATGTATTTTCATTGTTCCCTCCTGGGGGACAACCATATGAGAGTTTCCAACAAAATTTAGGTCAAACTGGAATTACATCTAGTGGTTGGATACCAATACTGCCAGAACAATCAAGGGTTGTATATCCAACGCAACCAATCCAACATGTATCGAATATTCCCATTGCACCTACTATTATGACTATGTCACAAGCACAAGTACAACCTGTTGTGTCTCAACCTCAAGTCTCTCAGGTTGCGATACAACAACTACTTGTCTATACGGCTCAATCACAACCTCAGGTTAGTGTTTCTTTATTTGGAACGACTCAGGCACAAACGGTATTTTCAATCCGCATCTTGGTCAATCTTCCAGTATTGGGCAACAACAAATGGTCCAACAGTCATGGCAACCACAATTCCAACAAACCCAACCTCAGCTTGGGCTTGGTTTACAAGCTCAAACTGGATTCGGTCAATATCAAGCCTACCAAGGACCTGAGCAACAAGGCTTTGTAGGTTATGGATAGCCACATTTTTAAAATGGTTATCAAAAACAACACTATACTAGTTATGTCCAACAACCTTATCAAAGTTACTAGCATCAGATACATTATGCTGGTATGCAAAGACCTATAGCTCAGGCGATTCCATCCTATCCTGGGTATGCTCCACCAAACCTGAATCAGCAGTTGCCTTTTGTAGAAACTCTAGAATTACCAGATTTGAACTGGTTGATGAATGATCCAATTGCATACGCCCCTTGGTGGCCAGCGATTCCTCATAAACTTCCCTTAGATGTTCCTAAATTCAATGGAAATCGAGGTGAAGATCCATCAAATCACGTAATGACTTTTCATTTGTGATGCTCATCTAACACCCTGAATGATGATTCAATTAGGCTTCACTTTTTTCAGATAACGCTCACTGGTCTAGCAGTGAAATGGTATATTGAATTGCCTAGAGCTTCATTTGATAGCTTCAACATCCTTGACACTACTTTCTAACCCACTTTCAGTTACCCATAAGGTACGAAATGGGAACAGAACTCCTTACCAATTTTAAATAGACCATGACCACTCACATATCTGATCATATTCATGAGTGGTGGCATCATCTTCGAATGGTAAAGATGTATGTTCCCGATCAGCTATTAGCTAAGTGGTTTATTAAGTACTTATTGTTATCTATTACTGAGGACGTGGCGAAAGGAGGAGTTGTCACTGAAGAGTAAGTCATTACTCGTGCCCAATATTTAGACTTGATCTATACTCAGTCTGGCAGACTCTATGACAAAATTCCTGTTGCTCCTAGACCAAAATTTTCCGTTCCACCTCCTCCTAAATCGAATAGGGACTCTCATGCTGGTGATGGTGTGATCGGTTCCTCAAGCACACAAACCGCAAGGGGTCCATCTGATAAAGCTCTTGCTATTTCTAGTTAGAATGCAAATGAAAACCTCTTGCCTCAGAGATTAATGTTGTGTCATCTAACAAAGGCAAAAATCCAAAGCAACCAGGGGGCAAGAAGAAAGGGAAAAATAATAAGAAGAAACAGGAAAATTCCACTCCTGAAAAATCATCTGAAAACCCTACTCGGCCAAAGAAACCTCCTCGTTTTCCATGTTTGATATGTAACGAGGAGCATTATATGAGAGATTGTCCACATCAATCTGAGATTTCAAAACTTTTGAAGGCTTCGAATACCTCAGCAGTGTTGACTGATCCGTTTCCAAACCCAGAAACTAATATGGTTGCTATCGATCATGCTTCCACATCCCAAGTGCTTATGCTATCCATCTCAAACAAGAAAAATGATGCTTTGATATCGACAAGGAATAAAGATTATGGGAATCCATCATCATCAAACAACTAGGCTATAGATCAACCTAGTGGTTTGACAATGACTTCGCCAGAATTTGTTCCACCCATTATCCCTGAATTAACTATAAAGCCACCTAAGGGAGTCGTACATAAATCGAAATTTAATCCTCGTGCTCGAGCTACTCAAAATTATAATATAGTGGAAGATCTGGCTCAAACGCCATCTGTTATGTCAACACTTGAGGTATTGCAAAATTATCCCTCCCAAAAGTAGGCTTTGTTATCAACAATAGGTGGGATGGATCCAATGGTTTCTAATCTTGTGGCCTTTAATCATAAAGGATATACACCTCAGTTACCAGCCCAACTCGCTTTCCTTATACAAGTGAAAGCCCTCAATAAAAATTTTCATTGAACCATCATTGATGAGGGGGAATCTACTTGTATTATGTCAATGAGTTGCTGGAAAACTCTTGATTCACCACCCTTGTCATGATCATCAACAACATTAAAAGTGTTCGATGGAAGAACATACACTTCGTATGGGATTTTAAGTAAATTGCAAGTTGAATTGGGGGGCAAGACAATAGAGATTGGAGTCAAGGTCATTGATGGAAACCTTGATTACAATATCTTACTGGGAAAGCCCTGGATTTATGCTATGGTTGTCGTTGTGTCTACATATTTTATAAAGATTGCATTTCCCTTCCAAGGTGGAATCACAATCATTGACCAACTAGCCTTTTTTCCTAACAGTTCACAAGCTACTGGAAGCATTCCATTGATCCATGGAAGTTATCAATTGCTTCAAAATGTTGGGGTAGGTCTCCTAAAAGATCCTTCCTTAATGGGAACCTTTTTCCTCCCACTCCATCTCGTTTTGCGAAAGTGGCCACAGTGGAAACCTGTCAAATGATCTCTTCTACATCATCTGAGTTTAAGAAGAGTCCCAACCATTTTGATAGTGAGGATCATCATGAGACGTTTCCACCGAGCCCCATCGAATATTTATAGCAATCAATTTTCTGGGCTTGGGTGACAAACCCGAATCAACACTCGACGAGTGTTTGGGTAGATAGGTCTTTAGAATATGGTACCTCTTCTGATCCTTGGTCTCGTATACATTCTACAGACGAAGGGATCATCCAATCAATGATGATAGAAGAGACGTCATGGGAAGATTACCACCATCGTTCCCACCTTCGAGATGACAATGAAGATTATTCGAACGACCTCAATCATCCTTCAATTTTTTATTTTTTATTAAATTTTGTAAATACAGTAGATTCTGAGCGAAATCTGTCCAACATTGAAGAAACTATAGCCATTAATATTTTGCCCAAACCTAATGTTGTAGAGAATATTCACGTTGGAAAATCTTGTTCTCCATCAGAACTAGAAATTTACTATGCTCTTTTTCGTGAATTCAGAGATGTCTTTGCATGGTCATACAAAGAAATGTCAGGCATTGACTCAAGAATTGTTGAACATGAAATCAAGATGTATCCATATGTCAAACTAGTACGACAATGACTTTGACCTGTTCATCTGAAGAAATTCACTACCATTAAAGCAGAGGTTAAAAAACTTTTGCATGTTGGATTCATTTACCCTGTTCCTCTCACTGATTGGGTATCGAATATTGTTCCTGTGATGAAAAAACAAGGAACGATTAGAGTGTGCGTCGATTACAGGGATGTAAATCAAGCATGTCCAAAGGACAACTATACTACACCCTTTATCAACTAGATTATTGATGAATGTGCCGAAGGTGAAATCTTTTCATTCATGGATGTATTTTCCCAATACAATCAAATCAATATCCGCCCACAGGACTAGTCAAAAACGACATTTATATGTCCGTGGGGCACATTCGCATATCGTAAATTACCATTCGGTTTGAAGAACACAAAGGAAAATTTTCAGAGGGAAATGAATTACGCCTTCCATAACATTAAACACATTGTTCAACCATATCTCAATGATCTTCCTGCTCATTTGTGAAAACGGATTGATCATCCACAACATTTGAGAGCCATATTTCTACGTTGCCAACACTACAAGATACGACTCAATCTGCACAAGTGTGTGTTTTGTGTTGGTTCTGGTCGATTGCTTAGTTTTGTAGTTTCTAAGGATGGAATTCGACTCAACCCATTTAAGGTTCAGGTAATCCTTGACATGCCTCCACCTTCAAATTTGCTTCAGACTCAAAGACTCCAAGGGAAAGTTAACTTTCTAAGGAGGTTCATTCCACATTATGCTAAGCTCACCAAAGGTTATACATGTCTTTTGAAAAAATGAGTACCCTTCCACTGGGATTAGGTTGCACAAGCTTCCTTTGATGCTTGAAAAGATTCCCTGATAAAAGCATCATTAATGTACACTCCTGTACATCCTAACTATCGAAAATACTTCAACCTGTGTCTCGCCGCTGCAGATACAACCATCGCTATGGTTTTAGTTCAAGAAGATAACGGAATTGAACAGCCTATATATTATTTAAGTCACAATCTTAATGATACAGAAAGAAAGTACTCTTATGTTGAAAAGTTGGCTTTAGCATCCATTCAAGTAGTACAGAGATTTCGACACTATGTTCTCTTTCACAAAATTACCATTGTGTCAAATTGCAACCCTATTACCTACATTCTGTCGCATCAATTACTAGGGGGCAAATATTCCAAATGGATAGCCATTTTGTAGGAGTTTGATCTGGAATTCACCAAATCCAAATCAAAGAAATCTCTCGTCTTTGCAGAGTTACTTTGTGACCTTCCCTCGTCATCCAACAATTTAACATCCCAAGCATCAATCGTGGATGAGACTCTGTTTCTAATATCGCCAAGTGATCTGTGGTATGTGGATATATTGGTCTATCTCTAGACCCAAACTTTTAGGCCTAACACCTCTCGCTTTGAACAGCGATGTACTTGATACCAAGCCAAAGACTATCTGATTGTTGGTGATACACTTTACCGTCATGGTGTCGATACAGTTCTACGAAGGTGCCTCATGCATGAGGAGGCCGAAAAAGTTTTGAATGACTGTCATCCAGGTGCTTTTGGGGGGAATCTATCTAGTTACACTACTACACAAAATATCTTACAAGTTGGTTACTTCTGGCCCACCATATTCAAAGATTGCATAATTATAGTCAGAAGTTTCCATGCTTGTCAGATTTTTGATCGCAAAACTAGATTACCACCTACACCACTGCATCCAGTAGTTGTTGTTGGGCCATTCACTAAATGGGGTATTGATTTCATGACATATAACCCCACCTCAGCTGGGGGGCATGGGTACATTATAGTCGTTATCGACTATTTTACAAAATGGGCTGAAGCTATGCCTACATTAAACAACAGCAGCAAAACAGCTACTCTTTTTTTTTTAATCATGTGGTTTCTAGATTTGGTGTACCACAGGCTAGAGTCACAGATCATGGGTCACATTTTTGCAATCACATGATGATCGAATTAACTGCCAAATTAGGACTGTCCCATGATAGTTCTACTCCATAGTATCTGCAGGCTAACGGACAATTTGAGGCAATCAACAAAGTCCTTAAGCGTATGCTGCAAAGAATTATTGGAGTCCACAAATGGAATTGGAATTTAATCCTATACTCAGCTCTGTGGGCATATAGGACTTTCGGTGAGAAATGCGACCAGATTTACGCCCTTTCAGTTGGTGTATGGTCTGGAAGCAGTCTTACCAATTCAGTGAAAAATATCATCCCTCAAGCTTGCAATTGGTCTGCTCCACGAAACTTCTAAACAAGAGGCTCGTTTCTTGTAACTAGTCCATCTGGATGAAACCTATTTCAATGTCGCGTTGGCTAATGAAGCACATAAGAAATGCATCAAGGCGCAATATGACAAAAATGTCAAGCCTCTTATCTTCTCAGAAGGTGACCTGGTCTTTCTTTACGATTAGGACTCTGACAAATTAGGAGCAGGTAAATTCGAACCATTATGAATGGGCCCCTATAATGTTAAACGAGTGTTGACAAAAGGAGCCTACGTGCTAGTCAATTATGATGGGATTCCACTGTCGCAGCCCTGAAATGGGTTGTATCTTAAATGTTACTATGCTTGATTAAGTGTAGTAAACTCATTGTACATATGCTTTTATTTCATTTTTGAGTGTTTTATTTTCAGAGTTGTCATTTTGGTTAGGTAATCCACTTCACATTTGTTGTAGATGTTAGACTTTTTGGAACCGTTTGTTGGATATGCTAATGGAGCTAGTCGTAGTACGCAAAACCTATCTTCTGCGACCTAGGCCATTTTCGCTCCAAGCGGCGAGTTAGTGAGTTTCAGAGGGATATGTATTGGTCGATCGACGAAAAACATCACTGAATATAGCGTGTTTATTGAACTTCT